>CABEEJ010000627.1:197235-232252 GCA_901482245.1 Timema douglasi
CAACTCTTGAGACATGGCAGCTACAGGTAAGAGAAACCTGGAAAAGTCGTATACTTTTTGAATTTAATTGAGGGGGGGGGGAGAAATTAAGTCATGCTATTTGATCAAAACTTTGACAAAAAATTTGATATTTTAAATACTGGTCTAAAAAACACCGTTAATTTCGTACCTAAACACTAACACCAAAGTGAAACCTTTTGTTTCTCGCATGTAAACCAAATGAATTGCCTGGATATATCCACATAAGATGGTTACAGTGTTTGGTATTTTATTCCACATCTACACAGGGCCATCTAAAACATTTAATACTGGACAAAATAACGCATATAAATGACAATAATTTTAGTAGCTGCTAGTATTGAAAAATAAGGTGATCAATAAAAAAACTGAAAAATCATTGTTTACCCAGAAATACAGTAGTCCCGGTCATCCGAGGCTCCGTATTATCCGGGGTGACAACACAATTTGTGTTGCTTGTGAGAATTGTTAAGGAAATGCTTCATTTACAGAGTCCGTTCCTACTGTACAGTCACTGTATCGTGTATAGTCGATAGTTTTTTAGTAAATTTTGTTTGTTTTATTTATTGGATAGTGACTTTTGTTAAAAGGGTTTTTCAACTCGCAACCACCCGCTTTGGTAACCTTTTGCTGGTCTAGGGCGTCACTCTCGCAAGAGACTAGATTACCTAAGACTGGGATGTTGGGGTTCAAATCCCAGTCAGCTGTATTGAGGGTGATTTTCATCAAATATTTTACAATATACCTCCACGCAAATGCGGGTACTTTTCCTTTAATTTAACCTTCCTCATCTCTAATATATTAGCATAATTAGTACATAGGAGTACAACCCGAGCGAGTTGTAAGACGTGGTGCTAAATAAATATTCAACTCACAACTATTCTATTCTACTCATTTTAGCCATATTTTTCCATATATCTCTGGAAAATTCAGTGAATTTAAAATAAATGTTTGGGAACCACCTTGTAGGGGGCGCTGTGAGAATCCTCCGGAAGTGACCGGGTGTGGGTTCTAAAACACTACATGGCCGCTAGACTCCCCCATCTCGTGGCGAAGTGGCGGGACGTTGTTCTAAAGCAAGGGTTTCCAATCTTTTTAGACCAAGGTAGCCCTTGCAAAAAGTACAAAAAAAAACATGCTGGAGCCTTCATTTTTTTTACCAATATTATGTGAACATTCAAAAACTACAGTTAAATTTTACAAGTATGAAAGTTTAAAACACCCTAACAAAACATCACATGTTCTGGCTTCACCTTTGGTAAATGTTTTTTATTCAGATTTGGACAAATTTGGACAATAATAATAATAATAATAATAATAATAATAATTCCGAGATAACTGTTGGAACACAGAAAAATTCTGTTTTTAGGAATAATCATTTATATATATAATCATTACTATTAGGCCTAATAGGAAGGTGATCGGAGAGGCTGATTCCTTATAACAGCATATATACAGGGTATTCCCAGGTTAAAACGGCTAAACTTTTGGAAATGGTAGTGGGTTAAAGTCAAAATGTATTTTTTAGATTTGCCAGTTTTCACTTTCTTTCCACGTAAACAGCAAAAAACAAAATAAGTAGGTAGTAAATACAATATTTTATTTATTTATTTTGCTCAAAATGATGGCCTCCAGCCCGGGGACAGTCACTTCACCTATCAATGACAGAAATGGTGGCTGACCGACATTGTGTGACTGTTGTTTCTTCGCGCGCTTGCGTTATCCTTTGTCGTAACGATTGAAGGTCATTAACAGGCACTTTATACACTTTTTGTTTGAGTGCACCACACACAATAAAACTAATGGCGTTAAATTAGATGAATGCGGAGGCCAAGACACAGGTCCAGCACGACCGATCCATCTTCCAGGAAAATTAATATTAAGCCATCGCCGAGTACCTCTGCAGAAAAACCTGATTTTTTTATTTGTTCTTTCTGTTTGCGTGAAAAGGAAGCTAAAACGAGCAAATCTCTAAAATACATTTTGATTTAGTTTTTTGATCTACTACCACTTCCCAAAGTCTAGCCGTTTAGCCCGAAAACACCCTGTATATACATTATTTCAAACTACATATTTCTTTTCTTAAGTGCGTTTTTATTTTAACGATATTTATCTTCAATATTTTAACAAATTATTTAATTTATTAGGATTTCCTTCTCAATATTTTAATTTCCTAATACTTATTTTCTACGCATTTTCAAATTTTCTCAGGGGTTAATTAAATAAACCTTTCCCCCCTTGATATACACGTTTTATTTATAAATAAATAATTGCTATTAGTTATTTATTTATGTGTGTATTTATTATTTATATTTATTAGCATTTGCCATTTTGTTGTTGTTGAACTTTGTGTTATGTCCTTTTCTTCTACCCAATAGTAGCCCTGGCTATTGACTTACCTCCTTTGCTTATTCTCTGCTCATTAGCTTGATTCAAACGAAAGTCTTGTAACTTTATTCGCTCTTTATATATAGATATATTTCAAATTTCTTTGAAAGTCCTAGAGTCGAAAACAATCGACATAAAAACTATCCAGTAATTAACAACGACGTGCGATAGAAGAGCGATCGTATCGATTTCTTTTGTTAGCTGTCATAACACTGATGAAGGCTTTGTGTGACGGGCGATGGACCTTATCCTCCTCCTTTACCCACACACAGACACAACGTCTCTAGGGATGCTCTGCGCAGACGCGCCAGACGGCCAATCTCATGGGAGTGCGCCGATACTTGCAGCCTATATCCCGTGGAAAAAATATAGTCGGGCCTATAAAGAGTTCGATAACATTCTCCATTGTTATCGAGAAAAGTAAAAAATAACATAGCTATTGTATACTATTTATTTCAAATGGATTATTAATTTATTTTTGCTTTGAATTTGCTTAAACATTGATCGAGTCTTGTTGGTATTCAGTATTTATCACTTGTTACAATAATTAAAAGGAGAATAAATACATTTCCTAAACATGAAACAATCAATGGCTATATACTCTGCGCTCAACTTTTGTCAATCTCAAAATGAGACGCTTAGGACCAAACGTTTCCACTAATGATATTTGATAGAGAGCCTGCTGGGAACTTTTAACTGCGCAAGTTTGACAGTTCTCATTGTCTTGAATTTATTGTGCTGAATGGTCTGCGCCGCCACTGACGCTGGCTCCTCCAATGCCGCACCTTCCTTTGTGTCAATTTTCCGATAAAAAATTTAATATAATCTAATCAGAATGGAGATTTATTTGCAAAGGTTTTGATTACAATATGGCCTACAGCAAACTTGGTAACCTTGACGTTAGTGACGCTTTTGTATCCAACCACCAAGCGCAGTAGTCGATACTTTGAGTGTGAGAAAAGAATTAATGTATGGGTTATACACCTATATAGCCCTACAAATTATGCAAGCGTGCTAGGGATGAGGAAGGTCGAATTTAGATTACGTGTATCCGTAATTGATTGGAGGGAGAGTGGAAATCCATTTAGGAAAAAATACTCTCAGTAAACCCGACATGGATTCGAACCCGGATCTCCCCGTCATTGGCAGCCGATCTATTTCGAGAGCGACACTTTGAATCAGGGGTCGACAGCCGGTCGATCTCACAACAATTTTCAGTTAATCGTGTAAGAAAACTATACTGTCATTAAAAGTCGATCTTTGAGTCTTATAGACTCACAAATATATCAAGTGCTTTCAAATAATATTTGAGTGGGAGCAAACCTACATTATTTGGCCACAATCGGTAATGTTAACTAATAAAACATTTAAATAATTTGGTGTTGTGTTTGTTACTAATCCACCTTTCTTGTACCTTCTTCCAAATACAAGACATTGTAGAAACACGATACGATAATGTAAAGTAGTGATAGTGGGGATAGTGGACACCTTAAATCAGTTGATAGCATGTCTGTCTACGGAGCTAAGAGTCCCGGATTCGATTTCTGGCATGGCCGAAAATTTATCATTAGTGAAATGTGAGTTTAATATTGATAAACTAACGGTCTGGGACTGGATGCTGTGCCTGTCCTAGTCTTAAGATAGCTTATAATATAAACGAAGCTACTATAGGCCTAGCAAGCCGGTAGTGGAAAGTATAGGGCTTGAATAAAAAACTGACCTAGGCGACAGGTTGGAAACAGCAACGAATGTAAAGGTATGATTTTTTTTTTCAATAAAAGTGGAGATATAAGTATTGATGGGAATAATGAATGTTAAGAATAAATTAATAAATATAGACAACATTAATATTTAAAAAAAAAAAAAATTAAAGTGGATAAAATATTATCTATCGCTTGACCCAAAGAGGTTCTCGTACACTGCCTTAGACCATGCGGCCACCTCAGCTGGTCCCGATTATTGATTCATTATAAAATCTAGCGGGAAATTGTCATCTCTCCTGATTACCTCTCTTCTGTTCCCCTGCCGTGCGATATGGAAAGGGTGAGAGAGTGGCCGGGGCTAGATTTTCTTGCAGTAGATTGTAAAGGTTCGCGCGCCACGCTCCGCTGGCTCGACAGTGTTGTGTAATTGCCACATGGCGGGGATCTCGAGGTTCGGACTCCCGGGTACAGTTGCCCGCGTGAACGTCCACGTGCACCATCCCTCCCTCCTCTTTCTCCTCCTCCCAACCATGGGGGCATTACTGGGGTGAAAAACCACGAGATCAATGAATGAAAAGATGATTAACAAAATCATTCTTGTTTTGCCCTCATTAAGATAATTAGGAACCGATCGCATTTAATAGTCGTCGTTACCCTCTCCCCCCAATACCCACACCGATGGTTACGTGGTCTAAACTGTCGTGGTCACGATATACTGTAGATACTTGTGATGTGGAGATCAAGGTTCTAATCTCAGACGGGTGAGTGGGAGGATGAATTTCCACTTGTGATTTAACATTTTATTTTTAAAATAAGCTCGAGTGGTTACAATCCAACTTCTGATATTTTTGTGGCTTACATTATTTTTTAGCATCATGTCTTACTACCCGTTCGGGATAAACGCTTATGTAGCCTAGTAATTACGCTAGTGGTTTTAAAGATAAGTAATGATATAAAAAATAAGTGTAGCCATATTTGCATGAAGGGAGATGAGAAATCCATTTTGGAAAATACCACCCTCAGTGCACCTGGCCTAGATTAGAACCTCGGTCTCCCCATCATCGGCATTTTAGTATACTGTGAGAGTAGCTCCTTAGACTATTTTTCCACCGAAGTGGGTTATAAATTCATACAAATGAAATAAATTGCCACAGAAGTTAGGAAAGTCAACTTATCCAGATAGTTTTGCTTTTTAAAATAACAATTTTACTTTTAATATGCGTGGCGTATAGAACCTAATAATACAAGGTTTATCTAACATCTAAAAACGCTACTAGATCTACTTTCACGTATTCATACATCAATTCATGTGATCTGCAGCTGTCATTTTTGGTGGATATGATATCATTACCGATAAAATAACAATAATAATACGTAATATGTTATCAACGTTCGTAAATCGTTGAACTTGACGTCATGGCTAATTCTATTGACCGTCACGTTTATAGATAGGCCTACATTAACATTAATTAACGATTATAAATTGGTTTATTAGTCTATAGTGATGTTAGAAAAGTAGATGAAATGTAAGCCTACGATATTTTAAGTTAGTTTTTTTTAGCATCGAGTCTTACTACTCATCCAAATTATCCACATTAAACTTAGCTAATATGGGTTAAGAAGGAGTGGGGTAGAATTTCAAGAAAATATACCACATTTGCGGGGAGGGAGACTAAACTTTTTTTTATATAAAACCCTTTTAGAACCCCGAACTTGTCATCCTTGTCAAACCAAATAAAATGAACTTAACAACGTTTAGTCCGCCTATCCATGCGGGCATACATAATAGGTCTTGTGTGCCCGGGGCAAAATTCCGGGTAAACCAATGTTTTATTTCGTGTTAACAAAGGTGTCAAGCAGTCTGAAAATTGTTAAATATATTCAAATAGTTATTGTGTCACAGTAAATTACAAAATAAGTAAGTTTATAGAATGTTATAAAATTTCTTAGTAAAAATCATTTAAAGCTGAAGATATTAAAAAAAATCATTTTATAATGACTTTACAAAAACCGACAAGGTATAGTTTGCGAATGACCTAAGTAAAACTTGTAGTTCGTTAACTATGAGTTGTAGTTCTTGAATGACCTAACTACGAGCTGTAGCCTGTGAACTACCTAACCACGAGTTGTAGCTAAAGTCGTTCATGAACTACGAGTTATAGTTCGCGAACGACCTAACTACGATCACTATTGAACTAATTAAATGAACTGCTCATTTCAATTAACTAAATGACTTTGAACTATTCCTCAACATTAAACAGATATACCCATTGTTTTTACTTTATCGCTATCTTACATGTAGATAAAGTATTGTGATCGTCAAAATAATCGAATTCAAGATTTTGATGAATCTTGACGTTTCATGACCCTCCGAATCCAAAAAAGTTGTTTTTGATTTTCCGTCCGTCTGTCCGTCTGTTTGTACTTCCAACTAGAGCCTATACTATTTTACCGATGGGGCTAAAACTTGGTATCTAGGGTTTTCATAGGGTTGCCCAGAGAGGTTTTTGGAATTGGATATATAACCCTAAAATTAAGGGTAGTTTACTGAAGGTCAAAAAAAGAAAAAGTCAATTTTCTCAAAATCGCCTCTAACGATTTTGATTAAAATTTGTATATAGGTATTGATTAAGATTATAAATAAACTGGCTATTTTCATTTTACCATGAAAATGAATTTTAGGGTACCTTACAAAAGCAGAAACTTCCTCATCTCCACAACTATTTGAGATACTAAAAAACTTATCATTGCAAAATTGTAGTACTATTAAAGATTAAAAAAATATTTATTTCAAATATATTTTTATAAATCCAACAGTTTCTGAGATATTGGTAAATATATTAATACAATTTTGTGAACTTTAGTAATAAAGATATACTAAAGTCTTAACGCAATAATTCTCCAATGACATAGAGTAATTAAATATAAGTAAGTCTCTAAAAGTGTATGTTGTTTTTTCTTAAACCGAGTGGCGACTCTTGTATAGGCACTGCGGAACTGCAGCACTCTATTTCCACTTGATATTATCGATAACATTTAATATAATGAGTAGTTTTTTCTTTAATTCTTTCTTTAGTTTTGTAGTACAATATATATTCCTTAAGCTTAATGTCAGTACTTTAGTAGCCATCCCCCAGTTTATGAAAAATATACAAACATCTTTGTATGGAACTGCGCGCTTCACAGTGCCAGCAACGTGGTGTTTGACTGTTGTGCGCATACGCACATTGAATGGGGGGGGGGAGGTGGGACTGCCAGGTAGAGAGAGCACTGTTGCTCTCGCAGTGCCGGCTCTGGCGTGATGGTAGAAGGAAGTTTTTTTTTTACTCAGCTTGTGTTGTGCTTAAAAACCGTGTATCATATTCTTGAATGTGATAAAGTGTAGAAGAGTGTAGAATTAGATTTTTATTCTGCTCCCAGCTATTCTATTTGATTTTTTTCTCGGTTCTTTTATTTAACAGAAAGACTAAATGCGCTTGCAGTACTTTCAATGGAGAAAAATTTCCTCAATTGTCATCCAGAGATCAAAGGAGAAAATTATTGAACGTTTTGCGCAAATCAAAACAAGGAAAATTGATTTAATTTTTAAAGGTATAGATCAAGCTTGAACTGTAACAATTTAAGTTAAAGTAAGTAAAAAAGTTTGGTTTTTCTTTTGTTAAGATTTTATCAAGTTCCTGTATAAATTTTCTTTTTATACATGTTTTTTGTCTCCTTTTACACAATTTTAAAACAAAGGCTAAAACATTTCTGGAGCAGCACCCCCGCTGAATTTAGCTACGAGCCGCCACTGCTTAAACCTCTTAGGAGAAATCTTTGTACAACAATTATCTATATCCATTTTAGACTCAATAGTCAATATTTAAATTTTGTATTGGTAAACATTTATAAATGAAGAATTTAAGATATTTAATAGATTTGCAACCCCTAATAAAATGTCGAAATTTTTAACCGAAAGTTGAAATTTTAATACAAAGTGTTGATCCTTGTGGACCCAACATTGATCTTTTTTATCAGTCCAAAATACAAATGAGGACATTAATTCTTTAAAAACAAAATTATAAAATTTAAAACTGAGACTAAAAAAAAGGGGTTACATAAGTATAGTGCAATTTATTCTTGTGTTTGCAAGGGTATATTATTTCGTTTCACCTATATTACGAGTTTTGAGTAAATATCTCCATTTTCAAACAATAGAGTGAGAAAGTCTGTGCGGAGTTACGTACCATTTATTTTTAAATTTGACAAAGTTTTTATACAAAACTAGGGGTGTTGGTATTTTTATTTCCCCCTCCGATCTTCTACTTAAGAGCAACGGCTGGCTCCCTTCTCTGACCTGCGCGCACACACATATACACACACACACACACACACACACAGGGAATTTGATCGAACAGGGGTACACGAGCCTCCGGGGATGTTTCGCAGTGTTTGAGTGTTTTTTTTTATCCCCACCCACACCCTTTCCCCCCTCTGATAACCCTCCCCATTCCCCTGATTCAGGCTGTATATAAAACACCGGGGCAGATAAGACTGTGTGCGCAGGCACCATCGTTCACACAAGGGAAACGTGGCGTCATGTGTTTATTTTAATATCTCTATGAACTATAGTTTTTGTTGGTGGGGCGGGATGAGGAAGAGGATTTCTTTCCGATTTTGGTTTTAACGCGTGGTGGTAGACTGGACACTTTTTATGTGAAAGAGTAATGGGCTGAGCACCGTAGACGTTTTTTTTTATAGGGAATTGTAAACAAGTGGATTGGACACTTGATAGTGGATTTTCTTAGGACTGCGTCTTACTACCTAGGTTATACACTTATGTACTAACTACCATAATGGTTTTAGGGATTATGGAGATTATTGTTATAGGAAATGTACCCGTATTTGCGTTGAGGGAAAGTGGAAAACCCTTTTGGAAACCCCCCCTCCCCCCCTCAATACACCCGACTGATATTGGAACCTCGATATTCCCGTCATCAGCAATATAGTACAACACGAGAGTAGCTTGTTAGACCATACGACCACCGAGGTGGGTTGTAGAATATTAATTGGGGGGGGGGGAGGGGGGCTGGCTAATGCTTTGGATCTGGCCATTTGACCTTATCTTACCTCTGCTCTCCTGACGGTTTATGAAGGAATTCATTTTTGAAGTGGGGACACCATTAAGGTGAATTCCATTATCCCCAGATGGTAGGATGGTAGGATGGATGAACGTGAGAATGATGATGATAGAAGGCAGAGGGGACCTACAGTTTAACCTGGGTTCCGAACCATGGTAGGGGCCTGGCATTCCACACATTCACAAAGCGTAAAAGTACACACTTTGCCAAAGATGAAGGAAGGGGTTGGTTATCAAATAAATCTGTGCAGGAACCAGGATTTGAACCCCGGACTCTTTACACAGAAATTTGAAACCTTACACCTAAACCGCCAGCAAAATATTATTTACGGCTAAATTAGGTCATAAATAAATCTAATTTATTGTGAGTTCAATAGTTTCTAAGTTAAACATTTTTAAAAATTAAGCTTTGAACAATTGACTAAGCAAATAATTTTTTTAAGATAATGTCAAAACGTTGAAAAGGAAAATATTTGGTTAATGTTGAGGCCTCCATTTTTTACAGCCCTGGGGCTTCTACAGTTTTAAATCCGGCCCTGAAGTTAAACCGAACCATATGTCTATTAAAAGAGTATTCTATTTATTTAGGCCAAATATGTTTTTTTTATAGATTAAAACTGTAAAAATACTGACCTTAACTCGCGTTTCCTTTCTCCCCACATTTATGGCGCATTTTCAATATTTCTTGACATGGTTTGTTATTTTAAATTAAATAAATACAATTGATTACGTAGAGTCTGTTCATGATAGGTTTTTACTTGGATGACAGTTCAAAAATCATATGTTTCGGTTTTGGGCTGCCAACACTTGTAAAAGATCATTCATTCTTTTGTAATAAATGTAAGTTTTTTAATTACATATTATATTTTACATTTAAAATAACGTGAGTTTTCTTACACTGTTTCATAACTTTTAATAATTTATTTTTATCCAATCCGAAACAATATTTTAAACATAATTAAAAGTAATGATTCTCCGTTTTGGAATGTTATTTATGATGTGTAATAAAGTGCATACATTAATACCTTCTAATACAAATATCGTATTTACTTAGAAAATAGAAAATACTTGTAATTTTTACACATATAATAAATGATTTTATGATATTTTTATCGTATTTCAAAATATTTAACTGAATAAAATATTTTTATCCACTGCATGGGTGCGTCATTGTAAAGAACTTGTTTCCGTCATGCTCAATTACATGGTTTAAATTCGTCGGTCGCCATTGTGAAGCATATTAGTTTGACTTTTTGTTAAAGTTATGTGAATAATAATATTTTTTAGGTGGAATAAAACGATAACTAAACTTTGTGCCCGATCTCAAATAAATATATAAATTATATTGGCCTAAATTACTGTGGTTAACTATCACAGTAATTCACTACCATACGTTTTCATTACAGTTATCCAAAATGAAATGTCAACTGTTGGCGTAGGGATATATTAGGGATTATATCTTGTAACCTTTTGAGCTGTCATCCAAGTAAACTAAGATTGTGAATGTATTATGCAATATTTGGTATAGTGTAACCTAGAAGTATAAATAAAGTACCGATAATTGTGTTTCATAATAAGATATTTAATATCGATTATACTGTATCAAAGCCTGTGATAATATAGTTAAACGTCTACTTTGTTAAAAGTCAGTTTCAAATTAATTTTTAATCGAGTTAAACATGAAAATGAAGCTCGCCTTCTAAACAGCAGAAACTGTACAGTAAATAATTGGCTGATAGGACAATCCAACACAAATTCATTACTGATACAAATTAACCATAATTTGTGTTTGAACCAGTGCCTCATATAAACCTACTTGCTAGAACAATTCAATGTGTGTGTGTGTTTTAATTTTTAGCGTCACGTTTTCGTTCGGGCTCCACACCTAAGTCTTTTTTATTTAGCACTGCGTCTTACTAGCCGTTCGGTTTGTACTATTATATACTAATTACGCTAATTGTTTTAGATATTAGGAAAGTTATATTTAAAGGAAGTTCACCTGCATTTGCCTGGGGAGAGAGTGTAAAACCATACACACAAAAGTTAATTTGTACTAACTACAATAATGTTAGGAATGATGCAGGTTGAATTCAGGGGAAGCTAAACAACATTTTGCTTTGATTAAACAATAGGAAACCATATAGGAATAAGCAGCCTCACTACACCTGACTGGGATTCAAACCCTGATCTCCCTATCATCAGAAGGCCAGTCTAACACGGGGTAGTCACGCCTTATATATAGCCTACCATTCGGTCATTGAAGTGGGCGTTTGGACATTCGAAGCACCTTATATAAAATACAAACTTTTTGCGGTCAACATTGATAACATTTTACAATATTATTAGTGTTATTCAATATGTATTGAAAGTTGCAGATCACATAACTTGACGTATAAACACATTAAAATATATTTATAAACTATTGCTAGCTGTCAGATAAGTTGAATCTTAATGTGGGATGGAAGGGAACGAGAAAAAAGGTAATGGGTTTTGCAATTTTTATGGCAAAACCTTTTTTTGAGCAAAATAAATAAAATATTGGTCCACTAGAAACACAGAATTTAATTTTCTCCACGTGGTGATATCAACAGTTGTTGAATATCTGTCAAAAGCATAGCGGCATTAGATGATCAACTTTTTAGATGAAGAGAAAAAGTTGTCATTAGATTCTTGAACAGCCTCGACAGATATTAAAGAACAGTTGATATCACCACGTGAAGAAAATTAAATTATCTGTTTGTATTGGAGCAATTTTATTTTATTTTGGTCAAAAAATTTTTCCATAAAAACTGCAAAAACATTGGTTTTTTCTGGCGTCTCCTTCCATCCCACCCTAACTAAGGGAATACAGGCTTAAGTGTACATTGTTTGGACACATCCAATATTCCGGTGATATCCTGGAATAGACCAATTCGTCGGACTTTGTCCAGTATGTAATGGAAACTTGACGTGTTGGGAAAAGAATCTGCTGTCGTCATGTATCAATTTGTTGGCGATGCACATATATACTTAAACAGCATGCATGATGGTCTAGTGTGTATGAAGTCCGCGTCATACTAGTGATCGACCCGAATATGTCTTGTTTTTTTTCTTCAAAATTATCAAACTTTGTATGTCTAGATAAACAAAATAAGATTTAAAGCCAGCACCATCGATCCCCCGTTTTTAAATTTATCTTAAATTAACTTTTAGTAGTTCTTTTCTTAGCATTGCGTCTTACTACCCGTTTGGTTTATACGCCTACGTACTAATTACAGTGTGTCAAGACTTTGTAGGTTTTAATTTAGATAAGTGCACCCGCATTTGCGCGGAGGGAAATTTGAAGTTGTTTTAGAGAAAACCACCCTTAGTGCACCCGACTGGGATCGAATCCCAGTCCTCAGAACTTTAGTTTAATACAATAGTAGCGCGTTAGACCATGCGACCACCAACGCGGGTAACTTTTAGTTTAAGTGGTGGTTTGATTCACCTATTAGTGTATTCCACCATAATTTTAGGATATTTGACGTACACTTTCTAAACACGATTATATAAACCATCTAAATGAACATTTAACCCTATATTTGTAAGCTTACTTGGAGGTCATCCATAAGCTACGTAACGCTTTTTTTCTTTACTTATTTGAACCCCACCTCCCCATGTAACATATTTAATCTGACCCATCCCCGCCCTACACCTTCCAAATCGTGTTAAGTAAATTTTCACATAAAGAGTGACTACCATTATTTCATAGTGAAATTTTTGTGACATTAAATTGAGTACTCAGATTTAATACTACTTAGATCCAATTAAATCCTGAATAGGCTATAAATGATTTTAAAGAATTTTATAACAATACTTTGTTGTATTTATATTATATGAACAATAATATTATTTTTTACCCGCTTCGGTGGCTGCATGAGCTAACGTGCTTCTCTCGTGTTAGACTAAACTGCCGATGACGGGGAGATAGAGGTTCGAATATTAGTTGAGTGTACTGAGGGTGGTTTAAAAAAAATTGTTTTCCACTTTCTCCACGCAAATTCTGGTATAATTCCTCAAAAGATAACTTTGCTAATCCATAAAACCATTAGCGTAATTAGTACACAAGTGTATATCTGGAACGGGTGGTAAGACTCGGTGCTAACACCAAACAATGTGTTGTCAATATGTAGACATTAGAGCGCCACTGTCCCCCTTTCTCAACAGCGTCACGTGGCTAACGACGTTGTCTAATTGGAGATTTCGAAGCTATTTTGCGAAGTGAGTTTCATTTTAACTCGACGCACCTAAACACTCTAACTGAGCATGATATCACTTGGATGCCAATGTACAAAATAGAAACAGAGAAAAGAAAATGAGTAGGTCACCCTGAGAGGGCCCTTGTATATGTGCTGATAACCCTTTCCCTATCCCTATTACGAGTTTACACAGTCACTTTAAACTTTGCGTCTTGATAACATTGACTATTTTTAATTTTACCCTTTTATTGTTTCTTATTATAGATAGACATATGCTACCACGGACTTTATTA
This sequence comes from Timema douglasi, assembly GCA_901482245.1. Classification (NCBI taxonomy): domain Eukaryota; kingdom Metazoa; phylum Arthropoda; class Insecta; order Phasmatodea; family Timematidae; genus Timema; species Timema douglasi. The sequence goes on from CABEEJ010000627.1 coordinate 210,977, forward strand.
ATCCACATCCTGGCAGGAAGACTCCTACAGACCATTTTTGTGACCAAGACAAACAGCCCGAGTTGTAGAGGATTTATAAAAAAAACCGTTGTAAAATAACTACTTAAACACAGAAATAATAATTTTGTGACAATGTAGGACTATTTTTAGAATTATTTAAGAATTTATGGTTCTTGCTTCAACGTTATACCTTTAAAACCCGCTGAGTAAAACGTAAATTTATTGACATGGGAAATCCTATCTTCACTTATCGTGACGTCACAGGTAGGCAACGTCTTTAATGGATGGCCCTTTGACCAATTGATCATGGGTGCGACACTGGTAGATTATAAGTACACACAGTCCAATTTTTATTGGAAGGGCCTTTTCTGATAACTAGAAAAGTTACTAGATCCACTTTCAAGTATTAATACTTCTACAGTCACACTAATAATCTAGTAAAATGCTGTCAATGCTAACTTACAAAATATAGGCCTTTGTATTTTCTAAAGGACCCTTCCTTTGGAATTTGGACGATACTAAAAACCGCTTACTCTAGGTCCATGAGGGTGCTTCTACATGGACAATGACAGAACCCTGAATTGTATCGGTGGTAGCATGATCTAATCGCGTCTCTCTTGTTAGACCGGGTTATCTATGACGAGGAGATCAAGGTTCAAAACCTGGTTGGGTCTAATGAAGGTGTTAACCTCCCCAAATGTCACCCTATTCTCCCTATGCGTGAATGTGGGTACATTTTATATAAATCTTTATCTTTCGCACCCTTATTCTAGTACCGTAATTTAGGTTTAAGTAAAACCCAAAAGGGGTTTTCAGGTGGATACTACACTCTCACGTTGATTTTTTTTTTAAATCTTTGATAAATAAAATATGATTTAACAACGTTCCATTAAAGATATTTTATAAAATAAAAAATATTTTACAAATCTTTTATAAAAGGAAATTGAGAAATCTGAAAGTTAAACCTATATATGAAAAGTATTTAAGAAATGTAATTGTCCAATATAAAAACACATACTCCAAACTTGGGCTAGACCATGACCGTATATTTTTCTATCAACTTTGATGATTAAATTTTTTGTAAGTTCCATGGTCCATTCTTAAATATTTTTGACATGATTGGGGTCAATTTTTTGTAATAACGTATATTGTAAAAACTTTGAAGAAAATGTGTTGTAATATAATAAAAATCACCCATTTTATAAGAGCGCTGTCAACACTTTTTATCATATATTTTATAAAATAATTAGGGTTTCTACCATCCGGGAAAATCAGGGAAAACGGGAATTAGCCGGGATTTTGAAGTGATCGGGAAAAAACGGGAATAAGGCAAGAATTCGGTAAATCACAATACAAATCCGGGAAAATTATATTTTACTCAAAAAATGAAATACAATAATCAGTAAATTATATCATTTTTTTGTTTGTAGCTGTATAATATATTTTTAATTTCTAGTAAACACTTTTAATTCAAATTTTAAAACTTATTAAATTATTAATTATTAAAAAAAAAGATTAATAGAAAAACTAGGGGCGAGGGGAGCGGCGATTTAGAAGGATGTGGCATACTTTTTTAGTCGGGAATTCTAGGAAATGTTCAGGGGAAATCAGGGAAAAGGTCGGGGATTTCATTGATCAAGTTTAGTAGACACCATGAATAAATATTTTTCTTTTATGAAATTAATATGACATAATACCGCCTCAAAACTCGATAAAACAAATAACCATCTCTCTACCCACTTCGATGATCGCATGGTATAAGGCGCTACTCTCGCAATAGATTAGACTGCTGATGACGTGGATATTGGGACTCTATACTGGTCTGGTGTACTGAGTTTTTCATTAATGGTTTTCCACTCTCTCTCTCCACGCAAATTTGTGTACACGTAATTTAAATTCAATTCAACCTTTCTTGTCATAGCCCGAATGAGTAGTAAAACGTGTTGCTAAAAAAAAAAGAAGCAAAAATTCCTATCTACTCAACCGACGGTGGCGAGCCAATATTCACTTGTTGACAGTACAGTAGCTCCTGTTTGTTGGGCCGGATGTCTCCCATTGTAGGGGTCGTGCACTCCATTAGGTCCCTAGTTTAACTCTACAGACAAATAACATGATCGTTACACATGGCGGGGCCTGCTGGTGAGTTGGAGGGGCAACCNCCCCCAACTTTCCTACCGTGGATACCAAAAAAAAACTACCACTGTACTTTGGAACCAGCTTCGGTGGCCGAATGGTCTTAGGTGTCACACTCCCAGTATAGACTAGACTGCTGATAATGTGGAGTTCAAGGTTCGGATCGAATTGGGTAGACAGAGGGTGGTTTTTGCGTGGCGGAAGAGTGTAAAAAAGTTTAACCAAAAACACCCTTAGTACACCCAACTGCGATTCGAATCCCGATATCCTCGTCATTGGTCTGTCCAGTGTATTTTGAGATTAACATCTTAGACCACGTGGCCACCGAAGCTGGTCCATACAAATATTGTTTTTTATTCATCTACCCCCGGGATAGAACCAAGGACCCATATAAGGAAGGATAATGGATAGTGAAACTGATTCGCTAGACATTTTACTAAAGGAAACTACATAGCAGTTAATATAAATTACTAATCCGTCTTGTTGACACTTGTACTTCCGGAGTTACTAGAAAACAAGAGTTAATTTGAAACGCCCCCTAAGAGCTCACAAACACAATAATAAAGAAGGTATTTTATTTCTAATTCTTCAGCACTAATTTGTAAATATGAGCACAAGACTACATAATGGCAATGTCCATAGCCGGATGTGCGCAGAGGAGTGAAACAAATAATAATGAATAAAAATACGTTGCTGATATTAACTTTGTTTGTGTTAAGTTATATAAAACATGATTTGAGAGATAGACATAATTAAAATAAAATAAATTTAAAAAATATGTAAGGTGAGTAAACAAAAGCCTATCTGCTTTATGGTTCTATCTCGGAAAAGGTTCTGTCAATGTTGAAGGCTGTTCACTTTTTTACATGTTTACGGTAATTAACTGCTTAGATCCTGACCAACCTTCCCCTCCCTCTTTTTTTCTTCACATATTACCTAGCGTATAATTTATTTAAGCTAAGTCGGTGGAGTTCCTTGGGGGAAAAAATATCCTCCATCGTTATCCTGATCCTTTAGACACACAAGTCTTAAGTGGACAACTAGCGTTAAAATTTAAGACTAAAAATCAACAGAAGAAAACATACTTATATTCGGATCATCACAGAAAATTAGAAATTACCTTATATATATATATTCATGATGACAAATTCGATACCTCGACTCTGTTCTTAAATATTAATAATATAATAATATTTAGCACCGCGTCTTAATTCCCGTTCGGGTTATACGCTTTAAGTACTAATTACTCTAATGGATTAGGAATTGGGAAGGTTGAATTAGAGGAAGTGAACCCGCATTTGCGTGGAGGGAGAGTGGAAAACCATTTAGGAAAAACCACTCCCAGTTCACCCGACCGAGATTCGAACCTCGATCTCCCCGTCCTCAGCAGTCGAGCTCAACACGACTAGCGCGTTAGCCAACTACGCCACCGAGGTGGGTCTCTCAAATCTTCTAGAAGTTAAACCAAACTGCAATATTAAGAATTGTGCATTTTTTTATGCTGAACAATATTAGCTTATTTCGCCTTTTTCTTCACTTTTTTACCAACAGTATATAAAACTCAACATTACCTTTGTATTAAAAAAAAATATTGCGCAAATCAAAATGACCGTGCTAGTTTTTTTAGACTTTTTGGTTACGTATTGCATTTACATTACATTTTTTTCCATAAATAAATAAATCAAAATTTAGAGGTTAAAATTTGAGAATTGAAATCGAAAATAGGAATTTTCACATTATATAGGTCTATATAACTAGCTAACTATCTCTTCTTCATGCGTGTGTTTTATAATAAATACATAGATATCTAAGAGCCTTTCAAGATTGCCCCAGTGAACATTTTGAAACAAAATGGCGGACGTAGAATATAATCAGCCATATGTTAACAATACTTCTGAATAATGTCCACGCTAACTCCAAGCACATTAGGTTTAGTGGTTTTAACTTGAACAATTACACACCAACTCATTTTTATTTAATATTAGCTGAAGTACCCGGTGCTGCCAGGGAGATTTTTAACTAATTTTTAAAAATTTGATTATAAATTTAAAATTTTATATTTCTACATGCGGTGGATCTACCAATACTCATGACAGACAAAAAACTAATTTCAATGTAGGATAAATGTAGAGTAATACCAACATTGACAAAAGGTCACTAAGTCCATCGTGAGCTGTCCAAACTTACAAGTGACCTCTTGGCTTAGTAATAATACATGAAAGTAGATCTAGTAGCTTTTGCATCTTTTCAGATAAGGTTATTCCTTTGGCGTTCCGAAATGTATAAAGTTCGTTGCTTTGTCATTCGATGCAAGTGATTTATGGGGGAATGAGAACCAAGGAAAGGAATCAATTTACTTATAAGGGCAGTCTACAGGTTCAAAGCTCCTAGTGTATTGTGAAGGTTAGTATACTAGCTACTACACACCACTTTTCATAGGAAGGGCCGTTTAAAAAATATAAACATATTATTTGGCGTAAAAAAATTGATATTTCACTATATTATTAGTGTTATTTTATAGGTATTGATAATATCTGTCAAAAGTGACTGCTGCAGATCACCTTATATAAATATATAAAAGTAGAGCTAGTAAATTTTCTAGCTGTCAAACTTCTTATAAAAATTGGACCGTAGGAAGGCTTTTATATGGTCGATACTGATAAAAAGAAACTTTTTTTTTTTTTTGCTGTCACGATTTAAATTTTATTACAATATTAATTCATATGTATTATTTTATAGGAATTAATACCATCTATCAAAAATGACAGCTGGAGATCACATGTGTTGAAGCATGAGTAGATTAATATATATTTCTAGCAGTATAACTGTCAAAATAATTAATATAGGGGTAATTCCGTGTAAAGTGATGCAAAATTTTAACACTTTTGATCCAATGATGAAACTTCCCACAAATGATGCTTTCATATGTGATTTTTTTCATATATATTTTTTTCTTTTCAGAAATTCCAAGTAAACATTTTTATTGAGATTTCAGAGGGCCGTAACTTAAAAACTACTGCAGACAAAAATATAATTTTTTTTACAACCTTTAGGGGTATATTAGCTGAAATAATTTTTTAGAAAAACCCAAGAGGCTAGGATTCAAGAAAGTTATAATATTGAATCCCTTGACAAGGAATAACCTACAAGGACAGCAACATTCTATTGCCTCCCCTCTCCCCCAAATGGTTTCCTATACTCCATTCACGGTAGGAATTACTCTCTGAAAGGTCCTTTTTCCAACCAATATCCTACCATATAATAGATTTCAGAAAACAATCCCTACCGTGAACAGACTTTACCATTTCTGCAAGCAAATTTTCTAGAAGTTTTGCGTTCTTCATCCCTAGCGTATTAGTGTAAATCTGCGGATTGTCCCGAATGGATAGTAAGACTCTGTTTGCCTGGTCTTGATTCCAAATTTTTAATACAATACTATATTGCGTTCGTATGGAATATTCGAATGAGTTTCCCCATGTGAAGAAATTTGAGATCAACTAACCAAAGTAGTCACTTTTATCTATAGAATCTGAAACTGAACTAAAAGGGTTTCATCCAGCCTCCCAAACCACTCTTTCAAAGGAACAGCCTAAAAACGTCAAAATTGATTTATTTGGACGACATTTGTACCCGCTTGTGTCTGTATGCGGGTGTCCCTTTATTTTATTTTCGGCCCGTGGGAGTAAATTCGATACCAGCGAGGTATGGCAGAACACCAAGAGCTCGTATTGGCTACCGTCTAACTCATACTTGGCTAAGGGGCTCTTGGCGACAACAGCTGCTATGGCCAGTAACCGTCATCATGTGCCATATGAGACAGAAACACCTACACCGTGCCATCCAAGGCGTAAAGACAGCACTAGGTTGATCCTTTTGACGGAACACTTATTATTTGTCTGCAATATCTTGCAATTCAGGGTATAGACAAGGAATGCAGGTGAGTTGCGGCTGCACGAGTTGTTTAATTCTAAAGAGACAGTTTAATTGCGGCCTCATATTTTTAGAGCCACGTCTGAATTGCGGCCTGGGCTGTTGACCTAACCTAACAAACCTTCAAAATTTCTCCAAAACCATTGAACGACAAGAACTGATAAAGTTTGGATATTACGTGGGATGTTGATATGAGACGATGATAGTTTCTATCTGAAATTTAAGACAGTATGATAGAAAGAACACTGGTAATTAGGTAGATGCAACTCATACCTCTCTCTCAAGTGAGTGGGCCGCAATTCGTACGTGTCTCTCAAAAAGCCGGGCCGCAACTCGTACACTATTTCAAGATTAGGCCGCAACTCACCTGCACTAATCCATTTGACGGATTACTATTTATTTATCTGAGGACTCGTGATAACTTGCTAAGAGGCATTATCTTAACCATAGATACTTATGTTGTTCCTTCCAAAGCGTAGGGACCTCTCAAGTTTATAGACCACCGTATATTTTGCTGATGGATCCTGGTAACATCTTATTTACATACACCAACACTTGCCAAGGTAGCCACCGTACAAGGTTAAAAAAGTAATACTGTATATTTTGCTGATAACTCTAGGTAACATCCCTTGCTATGGGCGGTAGACCATCACTATCTGTCATTTTAAACATAAACACCTACACTTTGATATCCAAGGCGTATATACTTCAAAAGGTTCATCAATTTGACGGAACACTTTTCATTTTCCTGAGGGCTATTGACGGCATCCGCTGCTATAGGCAACAGACCATTATGTACCATCCAAGTTATAGGGGAACTGCGGCAGGAAGGTATATTTAACAAATACATAAACAACTAATCTGTTGGCAATATAAAAATATTTTATGGGCACTGATGTTACTGTCCAAATATGGCATCTATATAAAGTATGATTTGACTTAAGAATGTATGAAATTAGTTTTAGTAGTTTGTGTAACTGTCAGGCCTTCCCTCGTATGACAACCGTACTATAGCTGCGTGTGATATGGAAATATAGGGGCTCTCACTGCAGGTATTATTGAACCGGTGTCCATGAAAAATTTAATATAATTCAGGCTATTTAACGTGCATTTTCTTAACCGAATGATTATATCAACACACGAATTACAATTAACTAATTTCTAAAACAGACACACCACTCAGTCCTCCAGCCATTAATTTAGCACTGGACGATGGAAGCCCCAATTTAACCAACTATAAATTTTTCGAACATATCGGAAATCGAACCCAGGAGCCTTAGTTCAATGAGCAGACTTGCTATCGACTGAGTTGAGGCGTAGGCTTATCCGCGAATGCATAACCAAATACAGGATTTATTTGAAAATCATGATAAAGAATTAGATGGACATTTGTGCCTAAGTTAAGGTCGGAGTATAGGGGAAGCGAGAAAAGGTTTTTGAATTTTTTATATCGAAACTTTTTTGGTCAAGATAAATAAAATATTTCTTAAGTAGAAACATGGAGGTTCATTTTCTTCACATGATGGTATTAGTTGTTGAGTATCGGTCGTGAGCATGGCGGCATTATATGAGAAACTTCTTAAATAAAGAGAAAAAGTTGCCATTAAATTCCAGGACAATCTTGACAGATATTCAAGAATTGTTAAGTCCCCTTGTGAAGAAAATTAAACTTTAGGTTTCTACTGGAGAATTATTTGATTTATTTTGGCAAAAAAAACAATAGTTTTACAATAAAAACTGTAAAAACACTTACCTTTTCTCACTTCACCTACAGCCCCACCTTAACGTTTGTAAAGCATCTATTAAATCAGTGTAATAGGGTTTTTAATACCATCCCTAACCCTTAAAAATATAAAAAATGTTGCGTTGAAGGCTGTGGATACAAAAACACTAAAATGATCATTCCAAAACCGTATTAGGACTTTTCTGAAGATTACTTTTTTGTTCCGTGTTTGCACCACGTCTTGTTGACCTTCGGACTATCCGCATATTTACACTAATTACCTATAGGATGAGAACAATAGAATTTATAATAAATGTGCCAGTATTTGCGTGGAAAGAGAGTAAGAAACCATTTAAGAAAACTTGACCACAATACACCCGATCGAGATTGGAACTCCGAACTTTCCGTTTTGGTGGATCTAGTCTATTCCAATAGTGACGCCTTAGACCGTGCAACCACTAATGTAGGTTTATTTTTAATTAGTGTATATATATGCACTTGGCCTGAAGTATTTTAACAACTTATTCTTGGGATTGAACTAGATCCCCGGGCGCAGGACCAAAATAGCATCCGCAAAACCTCAATCCGCATCCGCAAACTTTGTCCGATGTTTGCATCTGTGGATATCGTACAGGATGTTTCACTCGCCTTTGGCCCATTAGTGCTTCTCACACACCAATTACGTCCATTAGTTTGAAAGTAATAAGAGAAACTCGGGGGCCGAGGATGAATGAAACACCCTGTATAGCAATCCCAACCACAGCACCAAGCTGTTTATAACATAATCAAATTGAGAATAGTTTGATTGTAAATCGATGAGTAAAAAAGTGTCAATAGAAAATAAAAAATAAAATGATTTTCATTTATTTCACAGTAAACGCGCGCGCACACTTCCAGGCAAAGTAAATATTCCAACCGCGAATGTTTTTTTTGTTTTTTTTCAACTATCAACAGAACCTCTCAATCCTCTATAAAAAAAAATAATTCTAATAATAGGACCTACAGTAAAAAAAAAAATATATATATGTTAGCCGCTAAAAAAAATTATTTGTATTTTCAAAAACGCCCTTACAACCAAAATCCTACTACACATAATATATTGGCGTATGCATGCATGTAAGCAGATCTAATAATGTTTTCAACTGTAAAAGATGAAGCGTTTCCTCCTGACGATCCGACAACACAAGTAAAGAACAACAAATTGAACCAGCTGACTTCGAGCCACTGGAGCAGGGATGTGGCCTTTTTGGTGTTCACTGCGGCTTTTTCACATATTTTGTCAAGGTATCTTTATCGTTTGTAAATTATACATTCTCAAACCCTAATTGAAGGTATATTCTAACAACATAATCAAATGAAGTGTGTTATAAGTGTACAATCCGAACGGTTAGTAAGATGCGACGCTAAAAAAAGTTTTATAAACTATTGAAATGTTTAGTTTATAGAACTCAATTCTTGAGTAATTCTGTATTAGATTTTATAATCCTTATTACATGCTAATATATTTTTTAAGCATGCTTATTATATATAGTTAAAACTGCCTCTAAAATATTTTATTACTCATTATATTATATTTTTTAATGTTCCTCTATGAATATATAAAACTTATATCCTCGTTGATTAAAAAGGGAAAAAGTAGGCTAAAACTTTTCCCCCCTTTATGGGCTACCAAAAAACATTAACCTATATTTAGGTAAAATAGGTCTTTATAATTTTGGCAAAATTGACTGTACATGAGTTGTGGGGCGTATTACTTACTGTCGGGCTACGTATGCATGTATACCTGCTATGGCCTCCGTTTGAATGGTTAGAGTTAATCCCACATTACAGTTTGGACACGAGTTACTTGGGGATTGTAGACAAGGTGTACTGGTGTACTATCCGGCCCCGGCTGTTGGAGCGCTCCATTTAGGATGGTTGTAAATGTTTTCTCAAGATTAGCGGCAAACATCAAGTGATGGGTAGTAAGACACAACAAAATGCTAAGCCAACCTAAGCTAGTCTAACCTAATATAAGGCAAAAAGATTGGTGGGCCGATTTCATATCTACCCACTGACCTATTATCTGTTATAGTCCTCCTAATCAGTGGTCGTGGCCCAACTAAGCTATTAACTTTTGGGACATGAAGGGGCTCATGGCCCAACTGTTACGCGGCGGAATTGTGCAGCCTTCAAATGACAAAAGCCTCCCCACCCCTGCATTACTCTCTTTGCTTAGCTTATCTTCCTGCCATCGGGGTCGTTCTTATAAATAGCTCCACCATCTATTCTTATCGTTTTTTCTCTCCTTTTCTTCCCCTTCTTGCCTCACCGCCGCTCGAAATGGAGTTCTTTCTCCAGGTGTCACTGATCGGTAAAATGGGTCAAGGTCTTAACTTTCTCTTTTTTTTCTTCCGTTGGTTCATGTCGAAAGGGAAATAAATAAATAAAAGAAAGAGATGGCACTAAGATTTAGAAAGATCACCACTATTTTTCAAGATTATTACGGAAAACACAATTTTTTTTTTGTATATACATGATTTTTTTAGCTCTTTGCAAACAATGTTTCCAAGTGCATACTAGGCTTAGTGCGTCATTATCGTCTTAGGCTGGATTTCCGGTGAAGGTCAGGTCTGGGGGTTCGAATTTCAGCCGGCTGTAATACTTTTTAAAATTATTATTTCTCACTGCCCCTCCACGCAAATGGTACTTTCTTTCCCTATAAGCATAATTATTAATCTGGGTATAGCCCAGAAGGGTAATAAAACGTCAAATATACAATATACACAAATATTAATATACTTGACCTACACGTTAAATACCCCAGTAAAAAGGTTTGTGGTCCCAGGAACCATAATAACCACAAGCAGTTGTAAAACATAAACGAAAGCTATTTCCCGACACTAATGTCCTATAAGTTGAAGATTTTGAAGGAAACTATTATTTTGTTGTGCATATGAAAAATAAAAAGTTAACGGTAAAATGTTTGTAGCCATGTTGGTGACGCAATCAATAAGAGTTGTCTCTGCCATGCACACAATACATTTCTGAAATATCAGATATGTATAGTACAACGGATTGTAACAGAGATACTAATGTGATTTAAATGTCATTTTTATCAGAACCCCCTTCCCTTTTTTTTTACTAAAGTATGGGTATTTTTTTGTTTTGACATCGTAGAACGGGGTATTAAAAAAACGCTATTAGAATCGATTTATGTTGTAACTAGAAACTCGGAAATGTATGTAGTTCTTTTGTGTTTTCCATTTATTGAAATTTTATCGATATGCGATATTTGTTCTGGTAAATTTGTACATGGATTTAAATTTATTGGAAGTTATCCCAAAATAGATAATATGAAAACAGTTTTACTATTTCACTACGTTGTAAGTTAAAATTAGTATTAAAATGCCGGGAATATTAATTTAATTAATTTAGCACCGCGTTTTACTACCCGTTTGGGTCATACGCTTTAAGTACTAATTACGCTAATGGATTAGGAATTGGGAAAGTTGAATTGAGAGGAAGTGAACCCGTATTTGCGTGGAGGGAGAGTGGGAAACCACTGAGGAAAAGCCACTCACAGTTCACCCGACCGAGATTCGAACCTCGATTTCTCCGTCCTTGGCAGTCGAGTTCAACATGATTAGCGCGTTAGCTAACTACGCCACCGAGGCGGGTGACGGGAATATTGAATTTAGATTTGGTAGAGTAAATATTTTAAATGAATGTAAAGAAATTTGATGCCTAGCATGTAACCAAGTTTATTTTGATGCACGTGAACAAATTCTTGATCGGCCAAGATGGCTTTGAACCGGGAAGTTGACGTTCGAATACTTACAGGGCACACTGGGAGTGATTTATTTGATTATATCTGCCGTAGTGATTGTCTACCCTCACTGGTGGACGCGTGGGAAAAGGAGTTTGGCTCGTATTTGGTCTCGTTCGCCGTTCGATCCCCGACCGATTATATTGAGCCCCCCACCCCCTTCTTTCCACTAAATGGTTTCCCACTCTCCCTCCACGCAAATGTGAATACGCTACCTAACTCCTTCTTCGCTAGAAGATAACCCGAACTGGTATAGAGACGTGAAATACCCAAACAAAAAAGTTCAATCCATCCACATTACGCCATTATTTGATGACTTGTAGCTAGACATGTGAGATGAAAAAGTTTCTTTTTTTTAAACGTTTCAATTTCTTTTCTGAAAAAATTCAGCTATGTCTTCTTAGTAAAAACATCAAATCAGTTGCAATAACATCAATTCTAGTTTTCTTACACATGCGTATCGACTACAGCGCTTGGTGATTGAACGTGTCACTTAACGTTGGGTCTACTGTACACCTGATATGTTAATATTTCAATATTATGATCAAAGCCTTAACTAATAGATCACCTTCTGTTAGGATTCAATGATTTTACCGAGAAAATTTCATCTCTGATTACCATTATGTGTTTGTATTTTGTATTTGCTAGCAAATGCTGTAACCCGCCCCCCCTTTTACCCTTCCTCCACCAACCTACTATTTGATGGCTTTATGTAAATATGCTCTAAGTACACCTTCCTCCAACCCAACTTATCCATCAACGTAGTAGGCCGCAAGCCAACAGCGCGGAAAATTTTCTAATTGAAACTTTACTGAAAAAACCTTGTTTTTAAAACATCGCATATTACAACCCGTTCGAGTTAAACGCTTACTTATTAATTACGATAGTGGTTTTAAGGATGAGGAAGGTCGTATTTAGAGGAAGTGTACGCGCATTTGTGTGGAGGGAAAGTGGAAAAGCATTTTGAAAAACCCACCCTCAGTAGGCCCTAACCCGACCGAAATTCGAACCGTGATCTCCTGCGAGGTTGACGCCTTGGACCATGCGGCCTCCGAAACGGGTCGGTAAATGCTCACCTCTGCGCTATGCACTGTGCAGTCTCATCACCTGGAAATCACGGTGGAATGGCAGCCTTGAGCCCCTTGCTTTGACACAATGGCGGTGGAACGTAATTTGTCGGGGGTGTGGGGTCAAAAAAAGTCAATACAGGCACTTGCCTTACAACACCCCCTTCCCGCCCGCAACCCTAGTATAATTTTTATAAAATGGATATCCCTTAAAACTATTTGAAGTGCTCATCTAAATATAATTATATTGAATTTTAAAACATAATAAAATCATAATATACACTAAGATTATATTATTATCTTATTCAGGTGTTCTGGTGTTGCTTAAAGATCAACAATAATATTTGGATACTTGTGCTAAGAAAAAAGTATGAGTTCAATTTCTCTGTCATTTTTTTCAAAAAAGTATATTTCAACTAAATCATGAATGAGCACTGTTACACAGTAATAATATAAAAACTATTATATATACACTTTTATTTGACAAACACAATTTTAATATTACTCTAGTTAGTGATATTGTACAATTTAAAAATAGGGATAATATAAACATAGTTTTAGTGAAATATTTATACTACAGTAACTAGGCCAATAACAAAATTCAAATATTTATTTACATTGTCACAAAAAAAGTGTAAATAATCATAAATAGAACTAGACCTAACTAAACTATGATGTGCATAGAATATCTCAAATTAAGTTTTTCTTTTGTTTTAAAACTCAACTTATGTAATGTATGGGTATGAACGCATTATAATTAAAACAAAATAAGTTTGTCAAATTAGTACATGTTATATATTATCACTTTCCAAATACACACACACGATATGTGTTAGCTTTGACAAACTCATCACACAACGCATCAATATCAAGATTGTCAACTCGTTCGTTGTAGACATGCAAAATGGCCAAGTGATTTAACCGAGATTGATCCATGGTGCTACGTAGGTATGGCTTGAGTATCTTTAAGGCCGAAAAGGTTCTTTCAGCGCTTGCTGTTGATGATGGGACGACTAAAAGCAACTTCAAAAGTTTCCAAGTTACTGGAAATAATCGCCTTGTACTCTCAGGCATTGCAGTGTAAATGCCAACTAGATCTTTCAAACACTAGGGTGTGGGAGTAATTCGTGCTAACATGCATCTAGTTCAACATCATACGTTTTTAAACCATAGTCTTTAAGTGTTTGTCGTGTTTCTTCGTCACTAGCCCATTCCTCAACTGCTCTTAAAAGAACTCTTTCGAATATGCAAAGTTTCTTTGAATCGGTTTGAGTAAAGCGCCTCTCGATCTGTACTGTGACTGTATCAACTATCTTGTAGTACGTTTTCCTCATTATTTTCTACTGAGAATCACTGTTGGTTCTATGGTTCCATGTTTATGCTCTAGTTTCCTTGGAACTTGCTTGGTTCGTGACAGGCGGATAGGTATATTTTTGTTGGTCTCTTCCATTTCCCTCCACAGTGAATCAAACGTCTCTTCGGATCTGATACTACTTAAATATTTTACAGTTGAGATTCCTCCATTAACTGTTTTCTTAGGGCTCTCTAAGATTAAGGCAAGCTTTTCTGTGCAGACGAAAACTTTTGTTCCTATTAGAATTCCTATATAAACTTCACACTTTAAAAACTGATCGTAAAGACCTCGTGCAGTGCTCGACACATCATCTAATACACTGAGCTGTTCTAGCGCTCGAAGTACAGCTCGATATGTTTTAATGACACTGACAATATATGAGTATCGAACGGTCCACCGCGTCGTGCAGAACGCTTTTGGAGTAGAATTTGGAACATCTTCAAACTCATTTGTGATGTGTAGAAATTACGATTTTATTTTACTTGTGCTCATAGCTATGGCCACATCATCTAACCATTGCAAACAGTCCTTCATAAGAGGGATCGCACGAGCAGTGTCTTGCAGCGATAAATTCAAACCATGATTAGTGCAATGCACACACATTGCTAATGGCTGGTTTCTTTGATTTTAGCTTGGACACCATTATGAACTGCTCGCATATTTGAAGCACCATCATAGCATTGACCCCAAACATTCTCCAGGGAGAGGTTAAATCGCGTCAAGTTATCCATGATCAGAATTGTTAGGACAGAACTTGTTTCATAGAAATCTAAAAAGTGATCTTTTAGTTCCATATTTTCATTTACAATTCTTACAGAGATTAAAACTGGTTCCTTCTTGAAAATGTGTGTAGTCTCATCTACACTCAAACTAAAATGCTTTACGTTTCGTATTTCATTTAATATTTCTCTTAAGACAGCGTCTGCTATTATTTTTATCATTTAATTTTGGATATCATGTGTAATGAAGTCCTTCGATCGAAAACTAAACTGTTTGAGTTCAGGAATGTCACCAGTGCGCAGAGCAAGCAACGCCTTATAGTTTCTATCACTGTCATTGTGACCTCGTATTGGAATGTCATCCAAGATATCTAAGAGACGTAATCTGTGCATGCAATGCCTTTCGAGCTACAAATTGCTGCTTTTCTTTTTCTTTATAAATTTGTTTGGCCACTGAGTCACGTTTTTTTTTCCACAGCCTCCTCGTGCGTACTACTCTTTGCATGTATTTTAAATTTACTTTAAGCTTTTTCCCAAATCTTGTAACCTTTTAATGAACGTGGTTTCAAGTTTTGAGCTGTAGCCAAAGATATTCTCATTCTTTGATTTCATACACTCGAAGCACAATATGCCAACTTCTTCACTTTGAAAGTGAAGCCAAGGAAATTCAGAATACCAGCGTTGAAGAAATTTATGGTCACGAGGTTTGATTTTCTTATCACCTTTTGCGTTTTCAGTGTAATTTGGCACAGGGAAAGGTTGGCACTGGACGAGACTGCAAATAGTATTACTTCCGTCAAATTCCAAAGCTACATCCGCTCTTTTTGAGTGACTGGGACCAGCAACTGCGTTCTTATCTTTATCCTCATTTCCTAGATTAAAAAAAAGGAAAAATCTTATTTATTAACAATATTTAACGATGGTAATACAAATTCATTTTTAATAAGAAATTTGCTATTTAATTTTTTATCTATGGTAGTTTTTTAGTAAAATATATTTATATATTTAATAACATAAGGGATATACATTTCTGGAGGAATGGCCGGGCCCCTCACTCCACCCCGGTTACGTCCCTGAGGCCTAGGGTAATTTTATTAAAGATCGTTCATAGTGTCATCGAAGTTTGTTAAACTCATAAAATAATAATACCATACGCTTATATTTAAATTATTTAAATTAAAAATTCAAATCATAAAAAGTTTTTTAAATATTGCATGGGTTTCCCATTTTGTATTGTATTATTGTGACTCAAGTGTAATCCTTTTACTTTGTAATATATCAAATGACTCGCTTCGGTGGCCGAATGATCTGCTAACCTTTTTTTTCTGGCGTGCCACTATTTGAGATAATCTTGGGCGTGCCACTCCACTCCAAAATCTCTAACCTAAACTTATCTTCTTACCACCACCATTTTTCCAAAAATTGGCAATGTAATATATATTTTTTAATTCCTGATTGGTATAAGAATTTTTGATAGTTTGATTTTATCCTTTTTTATAATGAGAAACAAATATTTTATGACTGAGAATAGCACAATACATAGCAGTCAGTATGCCACCAAATAGCAACTAAAGAATGTGTACAGGGTGGCATGTGGCAGTGTGAGGGGGTGTAGAGTATGTAGCGGAAGGGGGAGAGAAAGGCAGCTTGAGAGGCGGGAAACAATACACACAGACGGCCAAATTAATAGCTAAAATTCTAGCAATTTATTAACTTAGATGATTTATTTATTTTATTTGACATTGTTTTAATTTGCTATATTTTTAAAAACCTATGGTGGCTCAGTTGTGCCACTAGTGGCACGCGTGCCCTGATTTGGACACCTTTGGTCTAAGAGGTCACTCTCGAAATATATCGAACTGCCTACGAAATGTGGGTTTGAATCCCGGCCAAGTGTACTGAGTGATGTTTTCCCTAAATGGTTTTCTAATCTTCCTCCACTCAAATGCGTGTACACTTCCTCTAAATTCAAACTAGCTCATACATAAGCCATCAACGTAATGAGTTCATAAGCATATAACCTAGAAAGGCAGTAAAACGTGGCGACCAAAAAAAAAATCAAATGATAAAGTTCTAATTTTAAAAATCAAGTACACTTACCTGGTATTGTATTACGTTCTTGAACGATGTTAGTGACCGTCATTACTGTTGGATAAGACTTATCACTTTGGAGATCATGATCGGGAATGACGCGAGACTCTTTCACTTTGTCAAAATAATTGAACAAGGATTTCCTCTTAGCCATTTTGCGAGATAGTTCGCAATAGAAGTATACCGATGAATTTCAACTGTCCAATTATTATTAGTCCATCAGCGATTTTTTTTAATTCAAACTTTGTAATACAAGTCACAACAAATTTATTCTCACAGAGAATAACAAAAACTACTTTACAACGACGAAATTATACCTCTATAAACATACTATTTAAGAAAAACACTCCCGCATTAAATTCAAAAAACATGTGTGGAGAGGGGTAAATGGTGAAATGACCTTGGAAAAGCAAGGGGCCAAAGGGTGACTAGTGACGTGACCTTGGACAGGAAGTTGGCTGTTGCATGGAATGTGAATGGCTTTCATGACTCATTGCATCGTGCAGGCGGTCGGCGCAAAATTCTATCAGCTGAAAAACAAATTGTAGACAGTCGTAGATATATTATCTAAGTATTTAACGAAAAGATCAAAGACTATTAACTTTGTAATAAAACAAATGTTTGAGGTTTTAGGAAGGGGCAAATATATTGGGGGGGGGGGCAATGCCTCCCTGTAACCGCCCCCCCCCCTCGGTTCCTCCTACACTGCCTTGACACAACCGTCTCAACCTGCCTATTTATTTCAAACAAGGCTTAGCCTAAGGGAAACTGGGTCTTATTTTATTTACTCTTTGGGAGGTACAGTCACAACACGTGAAAATAATCCAGTACCTGTCCCCTACAATGTAAGTGTAGGCCTAAGAAACGTATTATTATTGTTTTATCTCCGCATCGGTGGGAACACGGACAAAGGCGTCAGTTTCACCCGGTCTTGGTTTTAGATGGCGAGGCTGGGTGTTCTGAGTGTTCCCACTAGTACACTTTCTTCTCCCTCTCGACATACAAATGTGGGTATATTAGCTCCACATCTATCACTATCCTGTATATTATAAATACGTGGATAGCTCGGACAGTGGTGGATTCAAGGGGTGGGACGATGGAAACGATCACCCACCCACCCCCTTGCATAGAAAAAATCCAAAATATTGGAACCCATACATTTGTTGTAAATTATTGTTTTATTTTTAGCACCGCGTATTACTACTACCCGTTCGGGTTATACGCTTATGTACTAGTTACACTAATGGGTTAAGGATTAGGAAGGCTCAATCGAGAGTAAATTCACCTGAATTATCGTGGGGAATCATTTATGAAAAACCACCCTTAGTGCACCCGACCAGAATCGAACCCATATCTTTCCGTCTTCGGCAGTCTAGTCTAACACGAAAGTAGCGCGTTTGACCATTTGGCCACTGAAGCGGTTATCAATGACTTGATTAAAGGGCGCTAGGTAAGAAGAACTAGTAAAAGTAAGTAACTTCACCAGCGTTTTCTTGAAAAGTGCACTGCTTCTGTTCGTGATAGAAGCTCAGACTCCCGAATTAATCAGGCTCCCTATTCATTGGATCTGACCTTTAACTTTGGTGGCTTTCTAAACATAAAATCCCCTGAATATTATATTTTAATGACACTCTTAGTTTTAATTTGAAAAAAAATTCTCCCCTTATTTATATATTAGTTTAAACTATAAATGGGACGCTCAAATCTTTGAGTCCCTCGAATGGAAAGAATATCAAAAAAATATCTCGAATACAATTATGAATACTTATAGGCTTGTGTAGTTGGGAAAATAACAAAATCACGACAAAAAGGACAAAATTGTATAGATATATAATTTACAAACAAAAAAAGTCTTATCTTAGTTGTTAAAGACGTAATAAACATGACAAAAAAAATATCGTTTATCAATGGCTCCAAGACTTTAACATCTTAAAAAAATTTATTAAATTTTCAAATATTTTCACTTTGTTTTCGGCACGTGACACTAGTAGATTTTAACCCCGGTGCTATGAGGAGGAAATCGTCCGGAGAACTAGAGGCAATATCGTCACACAATTTGTAAGATTTCCAAAAGTATAAAAATAAATTCGAATTAAAATAAAGAAAATGACGATTTTCAACGAAATGTTCTTACATCTCAAAGATAAATATATTGAAATTGCAGAATTAGTGCTGAATAAGTAAAGGCAGTTTTGAATTTATAATCTTTAACATTTTTTTAAACCTGAAAAGTCAAAATTCTTTTAGTAAACAATTTAGAAAAATTATGAGGTGGGGTTATTTGAATTTCAAGCAGGTTAAATAAAAAGCACATTTATACTGATAAAACTGGAAAGGTCAACGAATTTCCAAAACGTGTTTTAGTTGATCGATTTTGTTTTAATTCCAGGCCGGCTGGAAAATATCTTGTTTATTTGTGTATCAGTTCTTCTTTTCTTCGATTCATAAGATATTCTGTCGCTACTAAATACATTTAATGTCGTTCTAGGTTAAATTAGTTTGTTCACCTCTTGACTAACCTTATACTAAGTTAGTCGTAACTTCTCCCGACTGTGAAATGTCATCTTTTCCAAAAATAAATTTATGCCAGTACAAATGTTAATTACTGTCCACGCCAGCAAGGGACGAGAGTAATCATTTTTTTAAACGAGATGTAACACTTTTAAAAAGTCGTTTACGAATTGTACTTACACGACCCTTTGGCCTCAAGTCTCTCATTTTACGTGGGTAGACTTGGACTGACCTCGGAGAGTTCATTGACCTTCCAAGATATTTACATAAAACTCCAGTGCATTTATCTCAGACTATATTTCTTCCGCACTCTGCATTTTACTAACCCGTCCCCGGCTTATCCACATATTTTACATCAATTTGGTAGATTTAGAGACAACAAGGAAATGTACCCGCACTCGTGTGGTGGTAGAATGTAAAACATTTTGGGGAAAATATCAGTACACCTGTTATGGGAGACCAATCCTAACCTTCCCGCAAACGTCAAACCATAACAGATGGGCTTAACGTTTAGACTGAGTACCCACCGATGTAGGATTTATTTTAAAAGTTAAGTTTGGACTTATTATATTATTTTTCTTTTATTGTAAGTTTTCAGTTAAAACAAGTTCCCATGTTTGACTAGTATATGAGATGGTACCCAGCAAAGTGATTCAAGACACTATTTACTTAAAGGTGAGAGTGTAGGGGATGCGAGAAAAGATCACGGGTTTTTCCAGTTTTTATATCAAAACTTTTTTTGGTCAAAATAAATCAAATTTAGTACATAGTTTTTCTTTCTTCACATGGTGACCTCAGCAATCAACAGTTGTTGAATAGGCCTCTCTGTCAAGGGTGTCCTGGATTTTAATGACACCTTTTTATCTTCATTTAAAAAGTTTCTGATCTAATGTTGCTATGCTCATGACAAATATTCAAGATCTGTTGATATTTCCATATGAAGAAAATTAAACTTTCTGTTTCAACTAGAGCTGTCATGCTGACCAAAATTCGCGCTCCCTCCCCCCTACCCCTTTATTGTTTATTTTTGAAAGTAATGTGGGGTTACTTCCTGATAATATATAATATTGCAATTTTATTAATGCATTAAGATATTATATGAAAAAGACTAAATTAAAAAAAGTCTGAAGCCCCCAATCTGTTTTTTTTTTATCTTTTGTTTATTTTTGCTATCCAATGAATACATGCGACACTTCACCAAATGTATGTAGGTACATTACTACAACACTGTGTTAAATATGTTTTAAAATAAACTCATCAGTTTGTCTTTCCTCTCTAAACGCGATAAAAAAGAAATTTGAAGGTTTTTGCGATAAAAGCGTGCCCCGGTTACCATATAAATATAAATCAAGGAGACATAAAAAAAGGCTAACTGAATACAAGCTCATAAGAGTATGAACTTTATTAACCAGGGGACATCTACTGAGATTGAAATATTGTATTGTGTAACTATTGCAAATATATGTATGGCCTGGTGTGTTTTTTTTTTAAATCTATCCATAAAAGATAAAACTCACTCATCTCCCCAACCCTCGGACCTGGAAACTTGAAATTTGGCGTGAAGGTTCCTTTTGGGCCCTGGACAAGAGATAAGACGGTGTTTTGCGAAAGTTGACCTCTTTAAGAGGTAAAAAAAGAAGGTTGAAACTGTTCAAAATCCACTGATGTGTCGTGTCTTTGAAATCAATGAACATAAAGCCTTGACATTTAAAATAAACGTTCCTTTCTATAATTAGGCTTGAGGTTTTTGAGTTTTTAAAAAAATATTTCATTCCCTAAGACGGTAGGAAGGGGCGGAAAGGTCTGCGGCTCATTGACCCACTCATCGCCATAATTACAAAACTCCAGGTCCTGGAAATTTGAATTTTTTTTTGTAGAATAGACGGGCTTGACGTTTAGTCTGCTTGCCCACCGAAACTATATATATATATATATATATA
>CABEEJ010000627.1:232257-243621 GCA_901482245.1 Timema douglasi
TATATATATATATATATATATATATATATATTTATTTTTAAAGTTCAATTTGTCTATATTATAATATTTTTTTCTTTTTGTAAGTTTTCAGCTACAAATAATCTCCGTGGTTGACCGGTAATCTTGACTCAAACTGACAGTCTACTTTTTTTTTTCTCTCTCTCATTATTGTTTTTCACTTATTATTTACTCTCTTTTTGAAAATATTTCTCAAGGGAAAAATGGGTACTTCATATAAAAGGTGTAAAAGTGCTAAAAGGATTAAAAAATAAATTTAATTGATTTTTAATATATAAAAACGAGAGAAAAGGTGCAAAAATTATCAAAAGTGCAAAAAAGGGTTTAAAAAGGGGGAGAACATGCCTACATAGAAAAAAAAGGTAACAAGGGCAAACGGAGTAAAATGTGTAAAAATTGCAAAAAAAAGGGCAAAAGTATTACTAGTTTAAAAAGGGTGAAAGGGTTGAAAAGGATAACTTAAAATTGGTAAGAATGTAATTAAAAATAATAATGTTTACTTTTTGACCCTTTGGCCTTTTTTAACACTAAAAATAACAACTCTTTTTCTTTGTTTTTCTTTTTACTCTTCTAAATATTTTTACACCATATACTCTTTTTAATGAACATTTTTGAAAAAAAAAAATGTTTGATTTACAATTTACCATTTTTACCCTAAACTCTTTCTTCCGGGCAAAACCGGGTACTTCATCCTAGTATGTAATAAATATATCGTAAGAAATGAGCTTTTATAATTCATTATTACATTTTTTTAAAAAGGATACGAAAATAAAAATCTACCCCTGTAAAAATACAAATATTGCTTACCATTAACAAAGCTATTGCTATAGTAGAGTTTTGGTAAGATGAACAGTATTTTACAGCTATACAAGTTACTAAAACTATTTTCATATATAGGATAACCTGGTGGTCTAGGGGTAAATTGTCGGACTTCTCTGCTGGGGGTCCGGGGTTCAACCCCCGGTCCCGGCACAGATTTATCTGTTTGCCAAACCCTTCACCTCTGACAAGACGCATATTAATCACAACTTGTGATTGTGTGGAATGCCAGGCCTCCACCGTGGTTTGGATTCCACATTAAACTGTAGGTCCTCCATTTCACCTCACAATCACCCTACAATTATATATTAGCGTAAGTGCGTATAACCCGAACGGGTAGTATGACGTGGTGCTAATAATAATAATTATTATTATTACGCTCATGAACTAGGGATGGGAAAGTGTACCCGCATTTGCGTGGAGAGAGAGAGAGAGAGAGAGAGAGTGTGGAAAACTATTTTCGTAAAACCACCCGACCAGATTCAAACCCTGATCTCCCCGTCATCGGTTGTTTAGTCCGACAATTACGCCTTAGACCATGCGGCCATCGAAGCAGGTCTCTTAGTGTTATATAACACGTTCTTGCTTCGCAAAGTTATTCTTGTGAAGTTTTCTGTCCGCTGCGTAGCGAGCGTCTCTCCCCAACAACTTACCCCTGCAACTTCCCCAACATATCCTTCTGTTGTTTCCTCTAGACCCCGAACAAAATCCAAACTGAGAACTGACACTTGAATGCACTTGGAATAACAGTTTCCTGCGCTTGCGCACGTCTTATTTTATATTTCACTGTGGGCTAGTTTACACCGACCCCTGCGGCGAGAGGAAAAAGGAACGCATTCAAGCTCCGGCAGCGAAACCTTTTCTTTCTCCGGAGATGATGGAATTATTGATGAAGTTCCGATTTCGGTGCAAGGTTATTTTGTCTTGGCCGGTTGTGAAAGTGCCGAAGGAATACAAATTTCAAACCTTGGTATTGATTAAATTCGTCCCCCCCTTTTTCCCCCTCTAGTCTCCTCCACTTTATTTTATCGTACTTTATTCCTCGCTATTCTCTCATATTTCATTCTACTCTATTTCTCCTCGTGTCTCATTTTCTATATCATCTCGTATCTTCTCCCTTTCTTTATTATTATTTCTTCTCTTCTTCTGCGCTCGTTTCTCAATCTTTCTCTCCTTTATTCATACTCTTTAATCCTCTTTTATTCCTTTCTCTTGTCCCTCCTTATATCTTTTTCTTTCCTTCCTCTCATCTTTCCTTCTTATACCTTAGTTTGACTGATTTTTTAAAAGTTTTCTCACCATTCTAAGTAGCTTATTAATATGGAATAGGAACCAACTGAGGCTGAGGCTTGCTACCCGCACTAATTATTGTCGTCATGTTGATCTCGAAGTAGTGCTTGTCACCTTGTCCGACATCACGTGGCAGCCTTCTAGCTGCCTATTGGTCACGAAGACAAAGTTTTCATTTCTTCAATCAACGTCGACAATTTTTCGGTGTTGCTAGTGTAGTACAACGTCGCGATTCGCTCCCGAGATAATTTCAAAACAACAATAAATAATAAAAGTCTTCGTGGAGTCTTTTTATCTTAACTTGAATGGATGTGCCTAGTTCCTCCTTATTTATACTAACATCGTGTGCAGGTCCGCTGCTAGCCTTAAGGTGGGCGTGTAGGGAACACGAGTTGTATGTTTGCAGTGTTTATATCAAAACTTTTTTTGGTCAAAATAAATCAAATATTTTTTTCAGAGGAAACAATAAGTTTAATTTTCTTCACATGGTGACATCAACAGTTGTTGGATATCTATCAAGGGTGTCCTGAAATTTTGTCAAAACTTTTTAAATAAAGGTAAATTTTTTTTGACAAAATTACAGGACACCTTGGCAGATATTTAAGATCTGTTGATATTAGCATGTGCAGAAAACTAAACTCTTTGTTGCTGTTGGAGAAATATTAGATGTATTTAGGCCACCAAAATGTAATGCTATAAAAGCTCTTATTATTACTCGCGCGCCCTTCTGCCGCACCTTAAATAAATACTGCAAAAATATTAACCTATACTCACGTTCCCGTCCACCCCACTTTTAGGGGAACGCCTACCGACGTCCAGAAATCACGAATCTTTTATGAAGTAGATGTTATTTTAAAATATTGTTCGCGCCGGTGTTGAAATGGCCTAAATGGTTTGTTCCTATGTTTTTTAAAACATAAGTACATAATTAAAATTAGTATAATTAAATTAGCTATATCATTCTCAACAAACATTCACGCAAAGATTCACAGTTCCAAGATCAAATTAAAAGCTAAGGTTCTTATAAACTAGATAACTTATTACAAGGTAGGTTGAAATCCCGGCCGAATGTAATGCGATTGATAGCCTTTTTTTTTCAGCCTCTCTGTGCATTGATGCGGGTGCACTTCCTTAAAAACAAACACATTCCTTCTCTTTATACTAACAAAATGTCCGCATTTGAGGGAAATCTGAAGATGTCAGGGGAATTTTTCAAGTGTATGTTTTGTTTATTTCATTTTGAGTGAATTTCAGAATCGATTATTTTGAGAAAAATAATTAAGAACTGCACCATACTACCCGTCCGGGCTGTACACATAATATATATACTAATTACGATAGTGTGTTAGTGATGAATTTACAGGAGGAAGATTGAATTTACAGGAAGTGTAGCCGAATTTGTGTGGAGGGAGAGTGGAAAACCATTTAAGGAAAACTACCCTCTGTACACCCGGGAGAATTTGAACCCCGATATCCCACTTATTGGCAGTTCAGTCTCTTATGAAAGTTATGTATTAGGTCATGTGACTACCGAAGCGGGTAGCAATCCTTTTTTAATCCTAAATTATTTTTAGTTAAGAAAATTTTGATTTTTGGATCAGGGAAGTCTGGGACATTGGTTTTTTAGATTTTGTAGGCTACTTTGATCAGCAACTACACACACACACACACACACACACACACACACACATATAATATATATATATATATATATATAATTTTAATTTCTTATGTGTTTATAATTTAATAAACTAATAGATTCTTGATTTTGACCTTCGAATTTTTTCCTTATTGCTGAAACAAATTTTTAAAGAGCGTAGCGAAGATGATCAAGTTGTCAATATTTCGAAAAAAAAAATTGAGTAGAAGAGACCGGTCTCTATTAAAAGCACCTTTCACATGTGTATTTTAAGCCCATATCCTATATATGCTGTTCAACCACACTTTTTTTGGGCCCGTTCTTAACATTCCTGTGACAGTCGCTTAGACAAACTTTTTTTTTTTCATTTCGGTCCTTAGAGCTACGTTTTACGACCGAACTTGAAACTAGTTTGAAATGTTTGTAGTCCACAAGACACTTCTGGAACATTCATAACATGG
Source organism: Timema douglasi (assembly GCA_901482245.1). NCBI lineage: Eukaryota > Metazoa > Arthropoda > Insecta > Phasmatodea > Timematidae > Timema > Timema douglasi. The sequence goes on from CABEEJ010000627.1 coordinate 236,485, forward strand.
GTCTAATTATAAACTCTTGCCATAGGGGGGCCGGGAGGGGGGTGTCACTATGCCATCATAGTACAGTCCAAATCACAAGAACCGGCTGGAGTATATTATAATATATTTCATCACCGTGTCCTTACTCTTACTACCTGTTCAAGCTATAGTCTATACGAATACATTATAAATAACCCTCCTGGGTGGCGTAGTTAGCTAACGCGCTAGTTTCGTGTTGAGCTAGACTGCCGAGGCCGGGGAGATTGAGATTCGAATCTCGGTCGGGTGAACTGGCGGTGGTTTTTCCTAAATGGTTTTCCACTCTCCTTTCACGCAAACGTGGGTTCACTTTCTTTAGATTCAACTTTCCCAATTCCTTACTCATTAGCGTAATTAGTACTTAAGCGAAAACCCGAACGGCTAGTAAGACGCGGTACTAAATAATAATAATAATAATAATATAAATACTCTTAATGTGGTAGGGATGAGGAAGGAAGCACTTTAGAGGTAGTATAACCGCGTTTACATGGAAGAAGAGCAAGAAACTATTTATTTAAAGTTAACCTCAATAGACCCGACTGGAATTCGAACCCTGACCCCGTCATCAGCAGGACTGTCCACCACGATAGTAACGCCTTAGTCCATCCGTTCACTGAAGTGGGTGGCGTATAGCTTTTATTAAAATATTCAATCACTATTTTTTGTGGGCAAGGAAAAAACTACACCAACTACTAAATATACTTTAATGTAGTCATACGCTAAGCTGTGTGTTACGCATTTGCCACTTTAAATAAATGCAGGACTGTCATTCACCGTGAAAAAACAGGGAATTTCGCAAAAACTATCAATACTTTTGTAAAACCAAAAGGGCAAACTACTTTTGTTGCTTTTTTTATTTTGGTGTACAGCTACATTATCGAAGAAAGTTTCTACTTCGGGCTATATAAGTGGTATGAATTTTATTTGGGTCCTATTCTGATAATAAACGAAGCTAATACAAAAGTGGTGGTCTCGATCGAATACAAAAATATTGATCTCCATTTATTGCAATTTACGACCTGTATAGTGTTTCCAAACATATATACACCTTACGGACCAACGGACACTTACAAAGATCAAACGTGTTTTAGGCTTTTTCACTTAGAGATGAGGTTCATTCGATGTCAACTGTATTAATAAATGTAGACAAATGTTTTCTCTTTTGTAAAATATAAAATATACTGTGGGTTTCAACAAAAATCTCCGCGATTAACTCATTTTACTGACGCACATGAGTGAAAAGGGACTAAGGACTAAATTGGGGTTTCACCAATCAATGGTGGATCCAGGGGCTGTTGACAATGGAGGATTGGTTTCTATAAGGCTCCTCCAAGTACAAATTTAGTCATTTTAAATAATAAGGATTTTGATTAATAATTTTAACAATGGTTGTTGTTGGCCTCGATGGTCTTAGGGTAAAGAGCCCTGGAAGGTATGTGAAAATAACTTATCGACAAAATTGGTAGGCCCTTTCGCTCTTGCTCATAGATATTCTCGTTTACTGATATAATCAGTAAGTTCAGAAAGTGCACAATAAATACCTTAAACAAATTTTAAGAAAAAGTTTATTGATGTGGCTGCCTCAGATTATCAGGCATGCGTTCCACAGATTTGAGTTAAGTTCAATAATTATTTCGACACTTATGATTTAAAAATCTCGCCTCATTCCACAACGGAATTATTTATCCTGTCAACAAACAGGGGTGGATCCAGGGGGAGGGGAGGGCCGGTATTAGGGGATGTCACGTAATATCTCACTTGCCATTTGCTTAGCGTGTCAATCATTAGTTTACATTCCTGACACATAATTAACAAAACATTAACAAAAAAACATAAATAAATTATGAACATTTATGGATTTTTTTGACATTATTGACAAATGTTTCCTGTATTATTTTATGTTTTTTGTTGTATGTTGCCATACGCCAAATAAACAAATACACTGAAAAAAATTACTCTCAAATTTTGAAGGATTTTTCTGTGAGAATTTCCCGAGGGAAAACTTCCTCCCCTCCAAGCTCTGTCCCATGAGAGTATCCGCAACCCCCACCCTTTCACCCCCATTTCACGAAAATCCGCCCGGGCATCAAAACTAGTGCGCATCAGACCGTGTACTGTTTTGGATGTAGCTTGAAACACAACCCCGAGAAACCCTTCACTTTCCTACTACCTTGAATGTTCGTGTTGTCATGAGTACTCGCTTTGTAACTTCAGCGTAAACAGTGGTTGCACTCGGTAATAACGCGGCAAAACAAATTGCAAGTCTGGGTATAAAAACCACACATCTCGTGCTATGGCTAAATCAAGTTTCGTTTGGGAAGGTTATTTTTATTGAATTCATCCTAGTATTTTATTATTTCACTGTAGTATCTAATGCGCACTTTCTAAAGGTACAGGTGGTATCATAACACGCCTTATAAACTAACTAGTATTTAAGATATTGTACCACACACCAGAGTTTAGCATTTAGATATTTATTAATTTGATAATTTGAATCAAATTGGTACACTGACACATGTGTCAATCTCGTCAGGTCCTTTTTGTTAGTTACGGAGAGACCAGGGTTTGAATGGTGGCAGGATGTATTAGAATGGTTTTTTCTTTTCTTAAATTGTGTCCCTATTCTCTCTCTCTCTCTCACTCTCACTCTCACTCTCACTCTCACTCTCACTCTCTCTCTCTCTCTCTCCGCATATGTGGATACACGTCCTCTAAATTCAACCTTGTTTTATCCTTATCCTATTAATGTAAATATTTTGACAGCCTGGATGGTTGGTAAGAAGCGGAGAATGCAAGAGTGTGGGTATGGGAGGATATGTGATTTTGAAATTTTTAAAAATCTTTAAAATTTTGAATAAACTCTACTTTAGTGTCCACCTGATTTAATTAAAAGCTGTTTTTGGTTTACTGCGTATGTCTGAGCACTTCTGTAAAACCTTAAAAATCATTTGGTTGATTTTTTTTCGATTCGTTATATTTCAAAATAATGCTTTCATATGTCTGTACTTATTTACTTTAAACTCATATACATACATTAGAATTAAAGTTACTTAACCTAATGTAACAAGTTTAAAATGCATTTTTTAAAGGACTTTTACCATTTTAATTTAATTTTAACCACGTACTATTATCATAAATGATAGCACCCGCTTTGATGGCTGCATGATGTAAGACATCACTCTCGCGATAGACTGGACTGCCGATGACGGGGAGATTGTGGTGTACTTAGGGTGGTTTTCCCTCAATGGTTTACCACCCAATCTTCCTCACCTCTAACTACTCAACGTAATTAGTACATAATCCGAACGGGTAGTAAGACGCGGTGCTAAAAACCATAAACACAATTCAAACAAACCAAAAGATAAATTGGCGTCCATTTATTTATTGATTAATACATTAATTTAATTGTTATTAATTATTGTTTTATTCTTAAGTGGTGTGGAAAATTGCATTAATATTTAATATTTTTTAACGTCTATATCGCAGAAAGCTAACTCATCCATTTGGACTAATACATTACAAAAACTGGGGACGCCTTACCTAAATCACAATACTAAAAAACATATTTACTATGATATAATTTGTACAATACATTTTGCGCAGTTTGTAGTCTACAAAGAAAGAGTTTAACAAGTATTACTTGAGGGAGTTACTTGGTTTTTACGTTGGGCCTGACAAATTCTTTGTTTCGTTAGGAGCTCTTATAGTTAGCCATCTGTGTCCCTAACTCTTTTTTTTACACACTTTCTAACTATTGCCTGCGCACGATTCTTGACTCGTCGCAAGGATGCGATTTTTTTCCCCCCCATTCAATTCCAAGTGAGTAAAAAGTAGGTTCACTCGATATTCTGAGCTGAAAATGTAAGCTTTATAGGCCTATTATAAAAATCTGTACATGTTTTATTCTCCGATACATTTCATGCGTTATTATTACTATTATGTGTTCTGTCATACGACAGGTCCATTCTTTTTGCCAGAGAACTTAGACCTCCAATTCACCCTGTCTTCTGCCTCCTCCTCCTTCATCTCCCAGAATTTTCTTCTTTCTTTTAAGCTATGCAATATTTGAATCCTCCTCCCTCCTAAGCTCCTTTTTCTCTCACCCTTTCCTTCTATGATGTCGTGCAGAAGACAGTTTCTCCTAAAGATGTGTCCGATCCAGTTTGGTTTGTATTGAATAATCACATCTAAAATGGTTCTTCTCCCCTACTCTTCTTAGGACTCCTTCATTTGTCATCTTGTACGTCTACCTGATCTTCTCAAGTCTTCTTCAGCATCACATTTCAAAGCTCGCTAAGTATTTCTTCTCCATCTTCCTAAGGGTCCAAGTTTATGTATGCTCCATACATCCCGATGCTCCAAATTTAGCATTTCATGAGTTTCTTCCTTAGTTCCAGACTCAACTTGCTGGTCAGCAATAACTTCTTCGTGTTGAAAGGTTTCTTGGTCATGGCGATTCTCGACCTAATTTCCTTGCTGAGCAAAAGAAAAAAAACGTTTAGTTATATAAAAAAGGTTGGAAATCTGAAATTTGTTACCGCGATATAAATATTAACCCTTTATATTTGCTGATAGCAACAAAAAATATAGCATTGAATAATCAAAAATAACATTTTATATTTACTAAAAAACAACAAAAATATAACATTGAATAATTAGAAATAACCTATTATATTTACTAAAAAAACAACAAAAATATAGCATTGAATGATAAAGAAATTAACTTTTATATCTACTAAAAACGACAACAAAATTATAGCATTGAACAATAAAAAATAGCCTTTTATATTTACTAAAAAAACAGCAACAACAACTATAGCATTGAATAATAAAAAATAACCTTTGCTTGGAAAAAATAAAACGCTTCGTTTCTAAATTATTTTTTCCTTATTTTCTGCGTTCATTAACCAATTTCATTTTCTGATAATCTAATTACCTGTTTGAGCTATACGCATACACAAATTGTTTGTTCGGAATGAGTAAGGCGGAATTTAGAGGAAATATACCTGCATTTGTTCAGGAGGAGAGTGGGGAACCATTTTGGAAAAAACTACTCTTGAAACGCTCAGCTATAATTTAAACCCCGACATCCCCGTCACCGGAAAAACATACAAAATAAGCTTCATATTTAGACCACGTGCTCACTGGCGTAGCTAACGGATAAATCAATTGGTTAGGGATGGAGGAAGGCATTTTTTGGAGGAAGTACACCCGCATTAGCATGAAAGATGGTCACCAGCAATTCAGTCTATTGCGGGACACGTGACCAGCAATGTGAGAAGACGTTTGCTAGAGATTCTACGGATGTTTTTTAATGTTACATATTTAAGTAAGTCCATATTTTTTGTTTTGCTTTTTTTTTAATTTGCGCTTTTAGTTGTCATTACAACATAAAAAGTTTTGTGTTATAATTTAATAAAATAGTACTCTTAGTGATATAGTGTTAAAATGTTTCATATTTTATGTATCCGTTCTGAATCTTGATAAAAAGTAATAACAAATAACGTTTTATAGATAATCTTCCCTGTACTTTAAAAAATAGTTCTTTATACTAACCCTTTGCGATAGCCTAATTATTAAGTCTCTATCTAATTTTTATAATCTCAATTTTTATCTCTTTCTGCGCTTTTTCTTACCCTAAGATGAAGAAATACTGAAAATTCGACTACATTGATTAATGCGTGTATATCGTGATCATATGGCGATAGAAATCTAATCATATTTCACATTGTTTACGAATTTTATTATATTTTTGTTTGGGCATTAAACATGTAGCCTATTTCCTAACAACCTCGGGGCTATATTAACACGGGTCCTACACACTAACTTAAACTGAGTACAGCACACACAACATTAAAACCACAGCTTGATAACCGTATATTACTTTATTTTAGCTGAAATGAGTATTAGCGTGTTGGCTATTATTTATTTTTTAAAACAGCTAATCTAATAAGGGAGGTTGGGAGATTATGCGAGTGTGTGTATGTATGTGTGTATATATATATATATATATATATATATATATATATATATATATATATATATATACAAACACACATATATATACACCTACAAATACACACATATATATATCTACAAACACACACATATATATATATCTACAAACACACACATATATATACACCTACAAACACACACATATATATCTACAAACACACACACATATGAGAGAGACCTATATAAGTATTAACTACTTATAAAAATGAGTGTCATTCTTATTTTAAGAAAATGTATGGTTTTCATATTATTTTAAATATGTGGTACTTACATTTAAATTTGTTTGACTGGTAACATTTAAAAATTACGAACATACTCCAACTCGGGACCTTTTTGAAATACTCGATCTCGACTTGAATGAAAAAATCCAAAATTCCAAACCATTTAAACAATTTGTTAAGTTAACCAAATTATTTAAAAGTGAAACTACTGATATAATCTAAATTGATTTGTACGTACATCAAGAGGAAACTAAAAAATGACGCGCTTATAAAACGTTCATTCTCGATCCCGGGTTTAATGATGAGCTCGGCTAGAAGTAATAGCAGAGCCTTAATATATATTTGGAGATGAGAACTTCGAGGATTCGAGAACATTTCTGATTCGAGACTGAAATCCTTAAAAAATATGTCTGTTAATGTTTCAAGTAAAATAATTTTTAGAGCTCTAAAACTACTTACTGGTGGTTTAAAACCCATTATAATAACCTTAACAACCAAAACCCAGACCAATAATTTAACACTTAACTAAATGTATGAATTTTATAATAAATGGCTTATAAGAATAATGTTAACATTTAGTTACTATTTCTATTTTGTATTGTTCCATCATATTTATATTTCTTTTTACGTTGTTTTTTTTTTCCAAAAATTCTGATTCGAGATTTGAATTCGTAAAATAGTGGTCGAATTCGTAAAATAATGGATTCGACCTATCTCTAATAAATATATAATATATCAATCCCTATTATTATAACACATGTAAAGTAGTAAAATGACAAATTTGACCATAAAAAAGTTTGTATTTACTAAAAAGCCCCTCCTATGAAAAATACTGTAGTTTCGTATACTTAAATACGTTTGATTTTATATTTCAAAATAT
>CABEEJ010000628.1:0-22128 GCA_901482245.1 Timema douglasi
GTAGTTTCGGAGCCTATTCATTACAAACAAACAAACAAACAAAAAATCAAACCTTTCCTCTTTATAATATTAGTATGATTTATTTATTAGCACAACGTCTTACTACCCGTTTGGGCTATATGTCTATGTACTAATTATACTAATGGTTTTAGGAATTAGGAAGGTTTAATTACGAGGAAGTGCACCAGCATTTGCGTCGAAGAAGGGTGGAAAACCATTTAGGAAAAAAATCCCCCTCAGTGCACCCGACCGGAATCAAACCCCGATCTCCCTGTCTTCGGCATTCTAGTTCAGTCTGGTCCAAAATGAGAGTAGCGCGTTAGACCACGCGGACACCTAAGTGGTATCGAGCTTTAGTATCTGTCTTAAGTTGGGTGTTATATGAAAAAATTCCCGCTTCAGTTTTCTGAATCTTTCTTTCCCACTCCTCTTATACTATTAGCAAAATGTTACAAGCGAGCGAAGGGAATCTGTTGTCACATTTACGTGGCCCTAATAATAAAGTATTGCCAAGACTCAGCAACTGACTACCCATAGGAAGGGCTGGTGGATTTAAGCAAAAGAAAAGGGTTTAGTTTCAGCAACTTGAGGCACTCTATGTAACTCTGCTAATCTGGGACAGTTGACCCAATATATAGTTTAACTCGTCTAGTTCTTTAGGAGGTAGGACATAACAAACGAGAGGATTATTGAAGGTAAGACACTTGGGTTATTGGGGAGGTAGGAATAGGTAACCTATTTACTTACTATCCCATGTTCTTGGCCACCCGCGGATTTGACGCAACAGCGTAATATGTCTCATTATCGAGTCACGGATATAATAGTACCTATATTATTAAGAAATATGTTACAGTGCGTGGTTTACAAGGCGGCCATCCCTTCGTATAGCTTCCTAACGTCCTCTACACCACTTAAAAGCATAATTACCGGTCAGTTGTCTCTTATCATTTGTTAAGAAAACAGGCTCTAGTGCCACCTTGACCCCACGTAACCTTTTATGTTTGTGTACATTTCCTTTGTGTTGTTTTAATATTAACTTTATAGCTTCTATTTCTTTTCTTCTTCTGTGAATCTGTCCTGAGACGGTTATCAGCTAGACATAATCCATTTTCCTCAGTCCTGAGCATCTTCTTTCATACTTTTGTAGCTCCTTCCTTTCTTCATTAACTGTTAGTATTCTAAACTTTCTTCTTCCTTTTTTTCCCTCCGTCTTTCCTTCCATGATCCTCTTCATTAAACAATCCCTACGTAGTAGGTAGCCCAAAGACTTTTTCTCTTCGCTATCATCCTTATCGGGCTCCTTTACACTCCTAACATCCTCAACACTTCCTCATTCCTCACCCTCTCCATCCATTTCACATTCTCCACTCTTGTCTCCACAACCACATTTCAAAACCTTCCAAATACCTTTGTTCCCTCTTTCTGATTGTCCACGTCAGAAAGAAGAGTGGATTATTTCTTTACTCGATGAAGAATTGATTGTCTGATTAAATGGAGGACGATGAAGTGGTTATTAAGAGTGATGTAGGTGGTGATATTAACCCGGTGGAAGTGATAGGTGGCCTACGTGATGATCGCAACCATAATACTGAGTCTGAACAAAAGATGATACTGGTGATGGTGAAAATGGTGGTGGGATTGTCATTATCAGGTGATGAAAATACTTTGAAGGAACTAATCACGCATTATATATGAGTTGCTGATTAAAAAACCCAGGACGTCTGGGAAAGCTGATATCACGGCACTTTTGGGACAAGAACAGTTGCAACAAGTAGCAAGTGTCTCTGAAGTTCCATGAAAACACAAACGCTTTGTGAAATATCCAACAAATTCAGGAAACAAGACTTATCATGCCTGCCCACACTATTCCAGAAGTACATTCTTGTTAAGTTCACATGCTTTGAGTGTCTTGAAAATGTTTGAAGTGGCTGCCCTAGTGAAAAAAGGCAACAGTCAACTACAAAAGACCATTATTTTCATCTTATTCTATTTTTATGTTTTAAAATATAAAAAAGCTATACTATTTAGTGGTAGGTTATTACAAATATCGTATTATTATTCTGATTTTTAAATAATAATACAAACTTTCTTATATAAATTAGAATAAAAGGTTGTTGTGTTGATCGTTTTTTGATGAGTGTTTTTCTGTCACATAACTTTTCTGTAAATGGTAAAAATGTTTAAAAATTCAATATTTTAATCTCACACATATGTTTTATAAATGATATTGTAATTAAACATAACAACAAATCATGAGTTAACGAAAGAAGAAAGTAAACCCTACAAAAGAAGTGCATTTTGGGATTTGTTATTTTTTTCATAGAGTATTTTGTAATAAATATTTGTTTGGAATAGCGTTCATACTATGTTCAAAATTAATAAAATATTTATTAATAAGTAAAACATTTAAAAATAAAAATGTGATTAAAATACACCACAAAAAGAAGGCTCATATTGACCCCGCGCGACCGCGTTAGGTTGCAATATGAGCGCGACCGCTGCCAGGTAAACTTCTCTACCTGCGCTCAATATCCGACATTCTTTATAATCCTCATCGCCTCGTCAACATTTTAATGAGGTTTCTTTGTGCTAAGTTTTTTTATAATATTAAATGGAAAGTGAAGGGGGCTAGGTGGAATGTTTAATGTAGAGATTAGTACAAAAAAATTATTTAAAAAATATGTTTGTTATTTCAAAGCTCATTCAAATTCGTAGAAATGTGTCTACATTGCTAACAAATACTTTTTTTTAATTATGACTAGAGCAATTAATGTAGTAGGTTGATGGCATATTCGAGGTAATGTTTTTCTGTCGATACTCCAGGCTCATTTTCAATTAATGCTTAGCCATAGTTTGAAAACTTATTCAATTCTTTCTAAGGAAGCGATGGGGATTTTTTCATTGGCGAAATGCTATTATTATTTTACTATATTTTTTTTATCTCATCCAAGCGGTTTTTTGAAAATGTGTGCATTAGAGCATTCTTTTTTAAACCAACCCACCTTTAGCGTCTGTCAGCGCACATATAATTATTTCCCTCCAGAATTAGTTCCTGGTAATTTAACTAAGGCGAACCTGACAATAGACAGGACTGACGATGTTGGGGAGACTGGGGTTCGAATTCGGGTCGGGTTTACTGAGGTTGATTGTCCTTGAATGATTATCACTCCACGCAAACTCGGGCACATTTCCTCCCAATTAAACCTTCCTCCTCCCTAACACGAACATAGATAGGCGTATAACCATAACAGATAGTAAGACACTGCTTGGAGGGAAAAAAAAAAGAATTTACAGAATTGAGCAGGGCGCATTGATCCTAGGACAAAGCCAAGGTTTAAACAAGACCCACAGCCTCCAGGTTAAAATGGCTGCGTTCTGTGGGAGAACTTGAGTCCTTCCTTCAACGTGGGTATAGCTAGGTGCCATCAAGGCGATTTTTTAAAGCTTATTTTAAAAATTGTCTCACTTGAGAGAGAACACACATCCATTTTGAGTCAATCAGCTGGCTTCCACACAACTAGGTTAAGGTAGCAACCCAAACCCCTCTTCACATAACCCTATCTCACAAAGAGCTTACGCAGGCTGCCCATTACGATTACATTGGTCCCTTTATGATGACCATGTTAAAATGAGTCGTTTATCAACTGGTCGTTTGAAAGTGTTTTTATCACTGAGCACAGACACTAGCGAACCCCAGTGTTGATGGACTCAACCTTGCTCAAGAAGTGCAGCGAAACTTCCGTAAGTCTGAGGATCCGGTGTATCCTTGTCCTTTTCCTAGGGCCAAGGTAGACCTGGTATGTGCCCTAGGGGGAAATTAAATAAGTTAATATTATCGCTATTAAAGAAATAACATATTTATTTATTATTAAAAATATATATTTAAGATTGATTCACAACATAATCACATATATAGCTTTATAACATTCGGAGCTACTTTGTAGACGAATAACTTCTATATATAAAAAACCACCTTTGTGGCGTAGTTAGCTACCGCACAAGCTTCATGTTGAGCTAGACTGCCGAGGACGGTGGGTTCAAGGTTCGAATCTCACTCGGGTGAATTGGGGGTGTTTTTTCCTAAATGGTTTTTCACTCTCCCTTTACGCTAATGCGGGCTCGCTTCCTCTCTTTTCATCCTTCTTAATTCCTAACCCATTAGAGTAATTAGTACTTAAGCGTATAACTCGAATGGGTAGTAAGACGTGGTGCTAAGTATTATTATTATTATTATTATTTTGCGTCACGCAATGGGCATGGTTTATTAATATTATACAACTGTGACGAAAACTTTAAGGTGGTATATAGTGTAGGGGACTTGAGGATTATTTTTTCAGTTAATATAGCAAAACATTTTTCTCTCCAAAATAAATCATATATTGATTCAGTAGAAATAGTTTAATTTTCTTCTTATGGTGATAACGGAACTTCTTGAATATCTGTCATAATCATGGCGGCTTTAGATGACAAACCTTTTAAATGAAGAGAAAACGCTGTAATTAAATTTTAGGACAGCCTTAACATATATTCGAGAACTGTCGAGGACACCCTGTGAAGAAAATTAAACTCTGTTTCTTCTGCAGAAATATTAGATTTATTTTATATAAAATAAAGTTGTTCTATAATATTTTCTAATCTCCGGGCCCTGGAATTGAGATAAATACGGAGGAATATATTTATCCCTTGAGTTGGAGCTCGAGACATATCTCGACAGAGGCAGCGAGGTCAAACCCTTCTACCCTGTTTGTTATATTTACCTCTGGAGAGTTAACCTGAACGATATTCACAGCCAGTTACTTTTCCTCTGGATTTCCCCGTGGCTCGGGACAAATTCCTCTGGCAACTGACAATATTAATGGTGAGTTAGCGGGACTGTATTCGATCCTCGAGGGGCTGCCTTCCCCGCCCGAAGTGATTTATGTCACTTTTCCTCTCCTCTAGGGACAGAATGGAGTAGGATTTCACGAACCACATTCGATGATGAAAAGTAAAGTTGCCCTCTTTTGTTTTAGTTTATTGTTTGCTAAACCCTTCCTCTCTTCCCCCTCATGAATGACGAACACAATAGAGATAATTACTTTTGGCGAGTTTTGACGTCGGTTGAAAAAGTACAGTCGTGGACGTAAAAATGTGATCAAGGCTAACGTATTTTATTGTGTATCCAACAAGATAATGGTGAATTTAATCACTCTCCCTTGTCCATGGCCGAGTGACTAGTGATCTCACCTTCAATTCCAAGAGGTGCTGATATTTGTCCATTTTTACCAGGAATGGTATTTCCACATACCTTCCAAGGATATTTTACATGCCACAATCGACATGGTAATCCCCTCCTAAGGAAGTTTTACTACGTTTTTTTTTTAATCACTCAAGAAAAATCCTATGACCTCGGCTGGATTTGAAGCCACGAACATCGGGTTCTGAGGCGAGCACTTGACCCTAAGACCACCGAGGTTGATAATATTATATTAACTCTCTGAAATAAAAGGAGGACGCATATTCATATATTATCCTTGAGGGTATAGAATCTGTAAATCATCTTTCTCTGCGACACCGTCGTGGAAGGAGATGCGTGCTTCTTGTCTTCGGCCACACAATAGGACAGGTTGTTAGTATTATCTGGAGCCCGGCCAGAAGTATACGAGTTGTTGCTCCAGCAGAGGATTGTGCCAGGTGTGTGCGTGTTTGTTCATGTGGGGACACACCTCACACACATGGCGAGAAGCAAGGTTTTCAAGGTCAAAACAGAGGCTTACAGTGAGCGCTTTCCCGATGCAGGTGTCCATAGACCAGAGTGGGACGTTCGTCTCTTCAGGCTTGCCAAAGTGTGACTAAGAAACGTTTCCGAAATGGCCGGTGACAAAAAATTGGTCACTCTGGAGAGACCCGTCTGCGTGGTTTAGAGGTTATGTTAGAAGCGTTATTAGGCTAGATGCTCCTTTTCAAGTCGACTGCAGTGGTCTTAGGGTAAAGTGCTTGCCTCAGGACCAGAACCTTATTGGTTCAAACCCAGCCGGGGTTGACGCATTTTTTTCTTGAGCGTTAAATATCCACAGCACAGCTTCCTTCGGAGGGGAAGTAAAGCCGTCTGTATGATTGTTGCATGTAAAAGATTCCTGGAACGTATGTGAAAATATATTTCTCGGCAAAATTGTTAGGCCATTTCGCTCTTGCTCATAGAAATTTTCGTGTGCTGATATCATTCAGTTCAGAAAGTGCAATTTAAATAACTCAAATAAATATATTCCTAAATAAACTACCTTTACCGCTGTTTTTATATTATGCAGTCTACATACTACATTTATGGTATGAATTAAATCATATGCTGCTTCAGGTTAAGACAATTATTACAATACTTAAATAACCCGCCTGGGGGGCGTAGTTGGCTAACGCGTTAGTCGTGTTGAGCTCGACTGCTGAGGACGGGGAGATCGAGGTTCGAATCTCGGTTGGGTGAACTGGGGGTGATTTTTCCTAAATGGTTTTCCACTCTCCCTCCACGCAAATGCGGGTTCACTTCCTCTAATTCAACCTTCCCAATTCCTAATCCATTAGAGTAATTAGTACTTAAAGCGTATAACCCGAACGGTTAGTAAGACGTGGTGCTAAATAAATAAATATATATATATAATACTTAAATAACCTTCTGTGTTCAAAAGTACATCATATCTCCAAAAACGTTTCTTATTAACGTTGGATCACCAAAGTAAAATTGTATTTGACTATTCTAAACAAACCTAGATCTTCTTTAATACAGTCATACCCATTGGAATTTGATCTGTAACTCAATTTTGGAGATAGCTTAGATTTTGCATTTATTAAAGTGGGTATGATGCAGTGGACGCGAGAAAAGGTGTTTTTGCAGTTTTTATCTCAAAACTCGTTTTCAAATAGTATTACGTCAATAGAAACATAAAGAGTTTAATTTTATTCACATGGTGACCACGACATTTCTTGAATATCTGTTAAGGGTGTCCTGGACTTTAATGACAACTTTTTATTATCATTTAAAAAGTGTGTAATCTAATCCCGCTATACTCATGACAAATATTCAACAACTGTTGATATCACCTGTGAAGAAAATTAAACCCTATGTCTCTGTTGAATTAATTTATTATTTACTGTGGCAAAAAAAGTTTTGCTATAAAAACAGCAAAAACATTTATCTTTTCTCGTATTACATTCATACCCAGCTTAAAATAATAAAAAGCTTATAGCCCGAATGCTATATAGATAGCGTCTTACTATCCGTTCGGGCTATAAGCTATACTTTTTCAGCCATGCCAGGAATCAAACCTAGGACCCTTATCTCAGTGAACAGACATACCACTGGCTGAGCTAAGGTGTTTGCATTCAGAGCAATGATTATCCTATTTTTTGGAACTATTATTGACCTCTCACGTTCTCATAATTAACTCATAAATATATAAAGACTAGACTCTAACCATGTGCTTGCCAACGTTCCCTCTCAGTGGCATGGCGTGGATTGTTGCCAGGGTAAGCAGAGGTGGTTTTTTTATAGTGCCATGTCGTACTACCGGTTCAGGTTATACGTTCAGAGTTAATTGAATATTGTTCTCGTCTTAGAAAATAGCCTTGCTTTGCCCCAGTAAATTTTATTTGCAAGTGGATGTAAACTAATGTAATTCCAGAGCTGCTCTTTGATAAGTATTACCGTCTAGCCACAAGAGACCTTCAAAGAAAGGTCCGCACCGACTTTAAAGTTGCTCCGCCATTTTGAAATTACTTTTTTTTTTAAACGTTGTGGGATTTTGCCCAAGGCTACAGACTAGAAGCTAGAAGCTTGCCAAATTCAAGTTTCTAGTTCATCTGGAAGTGGTTAAACATTAATGTCAGTGAGTGAGTCAGCCATGTGGTTTTATAGTAGTATAATTCCCACTTAAGGTATATAAAGCAAAGTATATATATGATTCGTCAAATGGGGCTGAGTGGATGAGAACATATCACAAGTAGGCTACAGTTTGAACAAGCTCTGCTTATCCTGGAAACCCTACACGACACATAATTGGTTCCTCTAACATTACCTCGTTTGGTAAAGAACGGTCAGGCCCAGAAATGTTTATTAATTTTGCTCCTTTTTTCACACCTCCGTCAAAGGTGAGAACTCTATTGTATCCTAGGTAATTACTTGCAAGGTAACGCTCAGTCACGCCGTGACAAGGCACGACGGCAGTAATGATGAAGTTGGCATTGGCGTGCCTGGCGTCACCGATCACACTCGTGTCTGATGGCCTCTATATCATGAAGTGGAGCGGTAGTCAAGGGAAGCAAGTGGAGAGTGGCATTTCTTGAATACCCCGAAATTGCCCACTAAATAATCTCGTCTAGTAGTATGCAGGCAGTTTTAGGCTCCTGTAAAAGTCTTATGAACCATTCCAAATAAAAACGTTTATATAGTTTAAAATACACGCCTGGATGATTCGTGACTTATTATTATTATTATTATTATTATTATTATTATTATTATTATTAGCACCGCGTCTTACCACCCGTTCGGGTTATACGCACTCACGCTCATGTATAATGGTAGGGTGATTGTGAGATGAAATGGAGGACCTACAGTTTAACGTGGGATCCGAACCACGATGGAGTTCTGGCATTCCTCACATTCACAAGCTGTGGTTAATACACGTCTTGTCAGCGTTGAAGAAGGGGTTTTGCATTCAGATGAATTAGTGACAGGACCGAGGATTGAACTCCGGACCCCCAGCGCAGAAGTCCATCATCTTACCACTGGACCGCCAGGTCACCCATCTCGACCTACTGACGACTATTGGGAATCCCATACCACCTTTTAAAATGTGTTGGAGGTTCTCATTCTCTATTCGAATATAAACCCTCTGTGGGTCAGTGGCGTGCCTTTGAGTACTGCCAGGGTAAGCAGAGCTAGTTGAAACTGTACTTGTGGATTCTTCTCTCTCTTCTCTAGTGACTAGAATACTCACTGTCTCAACGAATATTCTTCGTGTGAGGTGTGTGAAGCAGAGCCTATATCTTATTGGTGAAATGGGAAACTAGATGGGGGTAGCGTATGATAGATACAGTTTTAACAAGCTCTGCTTACCCTGGCAGCACTACATGACACGTTAATGCAGAGAGGGTAAACCAACGCTGAAGACAAATTCCATAGAGACTCTCATCCGTCGAATATTTATTTTCCCCACCGTTCGGATTGTACGAATTTTGATTACGCTAATACCCGCTTTGGTGGCCACATGGCCTAAGGCGTCACTCTAATGTTAGACTAGACTGCCACTGACAGAGAGATTTAAACTTGAATCCAGGTTGAAGGTACTGAGGTTTTTTCAAAATAGTTTTCCCACTCTCCCTACACGCAAATACGAGTACACTTCCTCTAATTTCGATCCTCCACATTCCCAACTCATTAACTTAATTAGTACATTTGCGCATAAGCCTAACAGGTAGTAAAACGCGGTGCAAAAAAAAAACGCTAATGGGGTGTGGATAAGAAAAGTAGAAACCAAATTAAATATATTTCTACTTAAGCGAGGAGGAAAGCCGTTCACGGAAAACCTATCCCAAGTACAAGTGGCCGGGATTCCCACCCTGACCTCCCCGTCATCAACAAACCAGGCTAGACAGGCCTTACATTTAGCCTACGTGCTCATAGATGTGAGTGACCGTGGAACAAAGCGACTTCTTTTTGACTGTCCCTTATCCCCTTGTCGCCCCGAGGGTCCCACTCTATTTGTTATTGTAAATGACTAAACATTGCAGGTGTAACAATCTCCTGGACCACTCACCCACTCTCTTGCCAGCTTCATTTAATATTTGAATAGGACTTTACATTAATTGCTTCATATGTTTTAAATAAAAGTTGAAACATGTAGGCACAACATTTTTTTACCTTTAGTTTATAGTTCCACTCCATAACTATCTCAAATTAGTGGTGATTTCGTTTTATTTCGTGTCTCATTTTATTTTTTAATTATTTTATGAATCGCATAAGTGGTTGAAGAGTCAAAGTCATCATTATTGTAAAAGATTGTACTACCAATTCAAACCCTGGTAGGATACACCTAACCTAAAATCCACAATCCCCAATCTCCACCCCACATTTCCATCCCCAGTAATACTAATTTTTGATTATTTTGTTTCCATTAATAGTTAATCACTCTTCCTTCACGCTGATACATTCCTGTAAATTTTTACTGTCTTAATTTCAACCCCATTAGTGAAATGCGAATAACTAATTATCTGCAGGTATTGTCGAGCGCTCCAAATTGTCAAGCCCTTGAAATATAGCAACCAATATAATTTAACTCTTCTTTTAGTGGTAAACATGATTGTTACTTCAAGTCGATTTGAAGATTTGTACATTAAAGAAAGGACAAACTCAAAAACTCGTGTTTAATTAACTTGTACCAGCGCCATTGGCCACACGAACAAGACTGTTTTTTTTAATGACAAAGAGTTGGCCTAATGTACTGAGGAGTTTCATTTTCATCAGTGGTTTCCCACTATTTCCCTGTAACATGCTGATACATTTCCTCTAAATTATACTTTTCCCACTTAATGTAACTATACGGCTAGCCCAGAAGGCTATTAAGACACTGGTCACATGTTAAGATATTTGTACTACCCATTGCTTTTCAGTGTGCTTACATAATATTACTTACTCTATGGCACTAGGAACTCGAAAGTTCATTGCCGCACTTACAAAAGTACGCCACCTATCCTTACCTATCGACACGAATCTACGACCGCTATAATTGCATTTGATCAATTTTTTTGTGGGGGTGACCGTAATTTGGTATTTTTCATTTAGTAGGCATTTGAAAACTCTGAAACCCCTTGGATTATGTTGGGCTCCATGTTGCTTACACAGTATGTTACACGGAGAGCAAAACAGAAAACTCATTAAAATTCTGCCCCATGCATGAAGTTTGTTAAGATAATCACCCTTACTTCCCATGTAACGTACTATGGTAATGTACAACTCCATTCTGAAGGTCTAGGGGCGTGACTATAGGACACACAACGTATGCAAACTATAAGGTGGGGTGGGGTATTTTTGTTCCCTACTAGGCTAACGTTAATTTTTTAAATAATATTAATGAAACACTTATTTACTCTTCCGATTGAATGGTTTGGATGGGAGTGTAAGGGTCACGGGAAAAAGTTTGTCTGCAGTTTTTATAGCAAAACATATTCTTTGGCCAAAATAAATAAATATTCTTCAAGTAGAAACATAGGGCCGTATGCAATAATAACTTGACTAAGTGGATACTTTGTTGAAACTAGCGTGGGTTTGCTTGCGTCATCGTAGGCTAAAATATGGAGCGATAGTGTGCTCGGGACCACACTATCGGTCTACTAAGCATTCACTATACGTCCTTGCATATCGTCCATAATGTTTAATTTTATTCACATGGTGATTGATATTAACACGTGTTGGGTATATCTCATAAACATAGAGCCATTGGATGAGAAACTTAAATAAATGAAGAGAAAAAAGTTGGCATTGAATTCCAGAACATCCTTGACAGATATTTAAGAATTGTTGAGGTCATCATTACATGTGAAGAAAATTAAGCACTATGTTGCCACTGGATAATTATTTTATTTATTTTGAATAAAAAAAGTTTTATGACCTATTCTCGCGTCCCTACCTGCACTCCCATCTTAATACAAGCCAATCAAAGGACACAATTTTTACACACAATAAAAGCTGCGAAAACAATCAGCACTACATTGGCATCTTAAAGCCTGCGCCTACCACTTTCGACTAAATTTTAACACTACGCAATGATTTTTTTTGCTTTGTTGAAAAAAAAAATTGCTGTTCTTGCTGAAACTTACAATTCACAATTCTAGAGCAAAAATAGTGTGAAGTGTTTCGCGATATTTTCATGGTTATATCAACAACTTTAGCGTTTTCATTGAACTTTTACTAGCAAAGTGTTAAAACTTCATTAAGTGTGGGAAATCTTTTTTACCTGTCATTATTAATATTCTTAAAGGTCCATAACATTTGTTTTATTTTTAATTATGAATTTATAATTTCAAAAAGCACAATAGTTTTCAAACACAAAATAAAATACTTAAAATAATTCAAAGGTTCAACCTAAAAAATAATCTCATTGGTGGGTTGGGGGGAGGGGGTCATTCTTAATATCACCTAACCAACTTTACACTTGATTTATAGTTTTGTATTGTGTGAAAATTAAATTAAAATGCCACATTTCTATTGCTAAACTTAACAGGAGTCTCATCTTCACAAATGTTTTCTTGAGAAAAAAAAATTGAGCCCCTAATTTCTGGGGTGTTGGTTAAGATAAGTTTGGCTTGAGCTATATTTACAAAGCTTAATTTGTTTTTTGTTTTTTAAAGAATACTATCGTAAATAACTCTTGCCTTTCATGTGTATGGGATTTGGTTGAACAAATTTCCAAAATAGGGTTTCATTAAGATACGACCTCAAGACCTATGTCGTCGAATCAATATTTCAGATAGTCTCAGCGCGGACCCCGGTACAATTTGTATCTTGAAATAAAGATGATTCATCGTTCCAAATTTCATTTTGGTTATTTTTAAATGGTTTGCTTATGTGTGGTGGTGCAATTGAATCGGAGAGTTAGTAGATATAAATATAACGGAGCGCTTTCCACGCAAAAGCTAATCCTTTTTCCAGGATGTTTTAATGAGATTTCCTTAGATATGTTTCTATCATTGTCGAATTTTAATTGACCACAGAGTGTACCGCGTTGCCTTGAAGCTGCCGTGCTGTTTATCTAATGAATTAATTCCTCCAACATTGCATGCATGGAGTGGGCTAGTTGGGGCATCATGCAGTGTAGAAGGAACATTCCTTAAAATAGATTTTAACAAAGTAAAGAGGTCTAAGATAGACTTTTGACTGCGACCTTTTAAATTTTAATATTTTTCCGCTTTTTTATTTCCTATCCCCAGTGTGACAACTTTGTTTTATATGTGTCTTTCCTTCTTATCTTGAAACAAATGTTGACTACATGACGATTTCAGCCGGTGATTGGAAAGGGGTATGCCTTAAAAATATGCAACCCACTCTGCTTACTTTCGGGGCAAGCTGCATTTTTAATTTAATTTAAATAGTTTATCTTTAATTTGTTTATTAACGGCGTCATTTAATCAGGAAAGCCCCTCTCAACCCCCTGCAACCATCCGAGATTTGAATCCTGAACTCTACGTCACTGGGTATCTTGGTAGATTGTGAGCCTGGTGCATTAGACCGTACGGCCACCGTCATGGTTATAGCATTGTTATTTCAAATATAATGTTTTTTAAAGTTTGTGTCCAAAATCAGAATATGAAGTGATTTATTCAAATCTCTTCTCTATTTTTACGTGATTTCGCTTTTTGGGTCGAGCAAGCTCAGCTCTTAGTTTCCACTTTAGAGTCCCTCAGCCAAGACGTCTCGTCCAGCAAAGATGTTTTGACAACCCCGGATTTTCCGTTCTAAGGAAGAAGCTACAACACAAAAACTGATGTTTTTGTTTCTTTATAACTGTTAAAAATAGAATGAAAAGTAATTCTTAGAAATCTAGGTAGTAGCTCATCCACGCCAGGGGGGATTGGCTCGCCTTGTTTTCGTCTTCTCGAGATGGGAAATCTTCTTTTACTTGCTCGTTAATCCGGAAACACGCAGACAGATTGTCAGATCCATGGGGCGTTGCCTCTAAACGGGTAGTAAATACATTTTTTCTTAACAAAGTCCCGCAGTTGGACATTTTATGGTGAGTCCACAGGAAAATTATTAATGAACACATATTTCATTTGGCCACCATCAGAAATTATGTATTGGGCATGTTTCTTCACAATTTAAGGTTCTTGTTCTAACTCCAGGTGGTATGGGAGGGAATGCTAGTTTAGATAAGTATTTTCTTAGTATTTATGACAAACAAACTTGTTATGGGACAAATACCTAAAATATTGCTTCAGTAGAAACATTAAATTTAATTTTATACACATAGTAAGTAATCTGACCAATTTTTTATTATCTGTCATGGACTTTACCTTCTCATTTCAAAAGATTCTGTTCTGAATACCACGATGCACATGCCACATATTTTGGAGCTGTTGAGATTACAATATGTATAAAATTAAATTAAATGTATCTATTGAAGAAATATTTTTGTTTATTTTCGCAAATATATATTTCATAAAAACTGCAAAAAAACCTGACCTTATCTCACGTCCCCTCCCACCCCAACTTAAGTTGGTAACCTTTTTTTTTATTAAATACACACCTATATATTTTTAAAACTAACACCATTTAATGGCTGGAAACCATAGAGTATACTTTTTTTAAGCATATTATGTAGAAGGGGTGATTCATAAACCACGTAACTAATTTTCATACTTTTTGGCCCCACCACCCCGCTCCTATGTAACGTTACACACATTTAGCCTGAACCCCCCTTCTCCACACCACCAACCTGTGCTACGTAACATTTCACATTAAGAGAAAATGTCATTATTTCAGAAGGAAACTTTTGTGCGGCTAAAAGAGAATCGGATTTAATATAAAAATCGGAAGTTATCTGAAAGTAAGTTTTACTAACGGTGAAAACATGACCACTAGTATATATATTAACCTTTTTTAACTTTACAAAGTATGAGATCTTTGTTACGTGACACTGTGATGTATCTGCCCTTCCCACATGTAACACCTGTAGACAAGGACTCCCGCCTCCCTCCCAACACCGTTACATGGTTTATGGATAGTCACGGAAGGAGGATTTTGAGAAAATACGTGATAGTCCCATTGTGGGTGGGGGTATTTATCCCCACTAAACACTGTCAGGATATTATTACTGGTCCCCCGAATAAATCGAGTGGTCTGAATTTGTAAACAGATAGTATGAAAACTTGTGTTATTCTTTAAAGTAATATTTTACGTGGGTATTTAATGAAAACCTTTTTATCAACGCACTAAAAATCAAGTAAAACCTCAGTAGCAGAAATGATTAGAGACTGGATAAGATGACCAATTTTACACAAATTAAATACACATTTTAGGTAACTTCTAGGCTTGAACAATGATCCTCTGTAGGGTAAATCAGTTTTTTCAACTCCTAGCTTATCCAGTATAGGCATTAATTTATTTGTTTGTGGTTGATTAAATTAGAAAGAGAAACAACTTCTTCCTAATTGAATAGTGTCCAAACGGACAATTTGATGAAAAACTCCAGCGAGATCCTCTCAATGGGACGCCAGGAAATTAGTTGAAGGTGCTGGTTGGCAACTCATGAACCTTACCCCCCCTCCCCCCAAACCTCTTTCCTTTGGAAAGAATTGTGGGGGAGCTGTGTCATTTGGACAGTTTACAGGGGTCGGTGTAATTTGTATCAATGAAACTATATTGTTCTTATTTCGAGTCTGATGGAGCGTTGCTATCTCTCGCTGGGAGACTTCTTGCGATCTATCACATGTAGCAACACCTTGTTCCCCTTGCCTAAGTCCTCCCCCCCCCCCTTTTTTTCACACACAAAAATTATAAAAAAAAACTGTAGGGTTTTGACTTTGGTGATTTCCGGATCACTCGTTCTCGCCTCTGCTTTCACACACACCCCCGTGAAGAATACTCTTTTTTATTTCTTAGCACTGCGACTTATTAAATATTCGGGTTTTAAGCTTATGTACTAATTACGCTAGTGGCTTAGGGGTGTAGAAAGCTGAACTTATAGGAAGTGTGCCCGCATTTGTTTCGAGATAATAGAGGGAAACAATTTAGGAAAAACCACCCTTAGTAGCCTACATCCGACTGGGATCGAAAGCTGATTTCCCCGTCATCGTTATTCAAGTCTATTGTGAGAGTGACGCCCTAGATCATGCGGTCACCGAAGTAGGTATGCCCATACTTTCAACGAAACCAGGTACCCAACTAAAGTCAGAGCTACTTATCGTATGATACTGCCCATGACTGAGGTCGCCCTTTTTACTTTCTCTCGACACCTCGGAGAGAAAGTGTTGTGATTGTTGAAAAATAAGAACTTGAGATTTCTACAAATGTTGACGTTTCATGACCCCCTGAAAAAAAATAATTGTTTTTGCAATGTCGTCTGTCTGTACCTCAAGCTAGAGCCTAAACTATTTTACAGATTGGTCTATAACCTGGTATCTGGGGTGTTCATAAGGTCACCCTGAGGAGTTTTTAGAATTAGATGTCCAACCCTAAATTTAAGAGTAGTTTACAGATGGGCAAAAAAAGGAAAAAATCGATTTTCTCGAAATTCGTTTTAATGATTTCGATTAAACGTTATATCTAAATACTATTTATTACTATAAACCAGAATTCAGGTATTTGAAAATGAATTTGATTCTTATGATCTTTGGTGAACAAAGATGTTTCTCTTTTCTCAATTTTTCTTTAGCAGTATTCCTAGTTCTTAAAACCATAGAGTAAGTAACAGTGTATATCATTTCATTTATGATCATTGGGGTAGTGTTTCTACAATAATGTATAGAACTAGTATTTCGTTTCACAACTCTTACAAGTTATTTAGTAAATGACTATTTTAAGATGAAAGTGAGAGTAAGCCTGTGCGATGCACCGTACAATTTATTTTACTTCTGAAAATTGAACAAATTTAATAATTACATTGGTCTCGATAGTCAAATTTAGGCATCAGAGATGCTTACTTTTTATGTCAGATTTTTCATATCAATTAAGTGATTACATTGATGCATCAGTGGTCAAAGGCGGGAATACTGTCTTGTCTAATTGTGGTCAAGAGGCCGGTGTTAGAATCCCAGCTTCTAACTTCCTCATCCCTACCCTATTAATAGGCTGACAGTCCAGATGGGTAGTAAGATGCAAAGTAGAAAACATCAATAGAGCTGTTTATGAGCTCTGAGCTAAGTTATGAGTGGTTTTTTTTGTTTTTTGTAAATAGGAAATTATATAGTGTGAGCAAAAATTTAAAACCTTAATATTTTGTAGAGTAGATGTAGGCTTAGTTTGTTTTACTGCGGCGCGTCTTACTACCCGTCCAAGCTATCCGCATTTACTTACACTAATAGGATAAAGATAAGGCTATAGTTTGGAGGATATACACTCGCGTTAGCGTAAAGGAGTAGTGGCGGACCATTTAAGAAAAACTACTCTCGGTACATTCGGCCGAGATTCAAACCTCAACCTCGCCATTACCAACAGACTAGACTAGGCGAGATTGAAGTTTATTCCGAGTGTCCACTGATGAGAGCTATTTGTGTTGTAAAAATAGTGTATTATCATCAACAGCCTATCTATCAATATCTGGTTCGTCGACCTCAATAGTTTAGGGATAAAATACTCGCCTCGGGACTCGATATTTGTGGGTTCAAATCCAGTTGAGGTCTACGGATCTTTCTAGCATGAAAAAAGTTCGTATCACAACTTCCTTTGTTGGAGAAGTAAATCCGTCGGCCCCATGTCGATTGTGGCATGTAAAAGATCCCTGGAAGATATGAGAAGATACCTTTCCCGGGAAAATTGGTAGGCCTTTTAGTTCTCGCCCATAAGAATTCCCTGTGCTGGTATCATCAGTTGGCTCAGAAAGTGAACGTTAAATACTTAAAATAATTTAATAATGCGCAAATCTAGAGTCCCGTTATCCAAAGTGAATATGGCCTCTACTATAATCCTCCAAGCCCTGCGGTCATCGCCTATTTTCGACGGATCCTCAATCCCGAGTTCTTTAAGGTCCTCTTCCATTATGTCTACCCATCACCTTCGGGGTCTGCCCACTGGACTTTATCCTTCCATATTCCCGTCAAAAATTTCCCTAACTTCTTTATTAATAAATAAGTTATTACCGATGTGAACAAAGGTCAACATTACAAAGCGGTCGCTTGATCAATTATACTAAGTTGCATTGACTAAAATTCTAACAAAAATTTCTTAACCCCAACGTTCCAATTAAGAATTTTGATGGTAATAAAGCTAGTTTCGAGCAATCTTCTTCCTCTACTCTTTCTCATCTCTTTTTACCCCTCTCGTATAGTGACAGAGAGAGAGAGAGAGAGATGCAGACAGAGCAGCGTGCGCACGGATTGACTTGAATACACCGGGGCTTAATTAGTCACGACACTAATTACCTCTCTATCTTTAAAGTTCCCTTTCTAAAACTTATTCAACATTAATAAATGCTCTTTTACTTGCGGTTCAATGAACCGTTTTTAATAACATAATTACTTACATTCTCATTTCATCAAGATGGAAACATTATTAAAAAGAGATCGATGCAAGGAATATTTTGTGTGTGTGTGTACGTAAGCGGAGTCTTTAAGGAAATATTTGCGTAATGGAAAGAGCTGAAGGATTGTGTGATGAATACATTTTAATTATGCCCTCTGGATTATCTTATTGAGTATGACGACGTTGGAGGCCATTACTCAAGAAAGTGGGTCTGTTTGATCGCCAATGTAATTAGATGAGTGTCCTTTCTCTCTCTCTGGACGGAATAGCTTTTTGGTTCGATTGAGGCGTCTTCTAGACGAGTCTAGGGCACTTGAACCGGTATCATTCTTCACAGGGACCTGTAGTATTGTTGAGATAAAACGCCTGAACCGTTATCATTCTTCACACGGTGAGACCTGTAGTATTGTTGAGATAAAACGCTTGAACCGGTATCATTCTTCACAGGGTGAGACCTGTAGTATTGTTGAGATAAAACGCTTGAACCGGTATCATTCTTCACAGGGGTGAGACCTGTGGTATTGTTGAGATAAAACGCTTGAACCGTTATAATTCTTCACAGGGTGAGACCTGTAGTATTGTTGAGATAAAACGCTTGAACAGGTATCATTCTTCACAAGGTGAGACTTGTAGTATAGTTGAGATAAAACGCTTGAACCGTTATCATTCTTCACAGGGGGAGACCTGTAGTATTGTTGAGATAAAACGCTTGAACCGGTATCATTCTTCAGAAGGTGAGACCTGTAGTATTGTTGAGATAAAACGCTTGAACCGGTATCATTCTTCTCAGGGGGAGACCTGTAGTATTGTTGAGATAAAACACTTGAACTGTATCATCCTTTAAAGTAGGGGCTGCCAACCTTTTTATGTTACCAAGTGTTGATCTTAAGTTCTGAATTTTTTCGTGGGTGCGCGCACACACACATATATATAATTATGTTAAAATAAATAATTTACTTTGGCAGTTCATTAAGTCGCAATGTCCTACAAAAGTACAAAGAACATATTATTTAATGAGACATTCAGAAAAAAGTTTATTGATATGTGATTTTTAATGTAACACTTGGAACTTCATTTCACTGATTATCTTTTTAAAGTATGGATAGTAATTTGGCACGGGAGATCTTAAACAATCACTTAGCATTTGAAAGGTGGGATATATATTTCATTTTCAAAATTTTCACTATGAAGAATGCTAATTCGCACAGATTAGATGATCCAAAATATGCCTTAATCTTCACCGCAAAGATTATCCTGAAAGGAAATGTTGTGTGATCTGGTCGTTTCAAGAAATGTTTGTCTGTATGGCAAGACTTGAGCGATGAGTTATTTAGTTCCAAACTCTCTTTTTTCATTTCTTCGGCATTCGCTTCGTACATTGTATTAATACGAATCTTTGATTGAAAAATTAGCCCAGTTTTTCTGTGTGTCCATCATATATTTTGCTATCAAACCGACAGTTTCTTTCAATTCTCGACATGTTCAGAAAATGGATCAATATAGTTTTTTCTCTTTTTATTTTCAAAGTGAACTTAATTTCCGTATGAATAGTTTGGTGGGCACACGAAAAAGAGCCGGTGCGTGTAAGTGCACCCGTGGGTAGAGTAGGTTAGATTAGGGTAGGGTCCGGAAGATTGGTGTATAACACTTGAACTGATGGGGTAGGACACATCAATCGTTGGTTTCTCTGCCCGTGATTTGTGTTATCAGTATGTGTATCCACGTGGGTATGCTAAGAACTCAAGTTTTGTGCACAATATTAATATAGAGGTGCACTTAACCTACCCTAACAAGTAGCTTATTTAAATAATTGATTCACTCTTTAATATTGACAGTTAGGGTTCAATCCTCGGTCCCGGCACAGATTTATCTGATTTCCAAACCCTTCCTTCACCTCTGACAAGACGTGTATTAATCACAACATGTGAATGTGGGGAATGCCAGGCCTCCACCGTGGTTCGGATCCCACGTTAAACATCAAAAATTAACGACCTATCTGAAAGGATAAAGAATGGGTGAGTGACAAGAGGAAATGCGCTCGTATTAATCTGAATAGAGTATTTGATAAATCAATTTTGGAAAACCACTTCTAGTGCACCTCACCGATATTTGATCTTAGACCAGGGGTAAGCAACCTTTTCTATATCAAGGGCCGTATGGTTTTTTTTAACATGGCGAGCCGTCTCGAAAATATAATATCAAGACAAAATTTCGACTTTATATTTCTAATAGAGTAATTAGTTATTACTTGTCAATTTTCATGAAACCCAGTTGTTTGTTTGCTAAATCATTTGCAGGCCAGATCAAGTTAGTCCGGGGATCGGATCAGATCCGTGGGTCCAAGGCTGCCAACCACTGCGGCTTAAACTGTGCGACCACTGGCGAAAAATAAAATTGGTTCAGCAATAATATTTATACCCGCCTCAGTGGCGTAGTTGGCTAACGCGCTAGTCGTGTTGAGCTCGACCGCCGAGGACGGGGAGATCGAGGTTCGAATCTCGATCGGGTGTACTGGGGGTGGTTTTTCCTAAATGGCTTCCACTTTCCCTCCACGTAAATGCGGGTTCACTTCCTCTAATTCAACCTTCCCAACTCCCAATAAATTAGTGTAATTAGTACTTAAAGCGTATAACCCGAACGGGTAGTAAGACGCGATGCTAAATAATAATAATCATATTTATAATTATTTGAGATAATTTGTCCTACTCTCTGAAAATATGTGTTCGGCTGTATTCCGATCTGCTTCTGTGGCCACATGGTCTAAGGTGCTAATAGACTAGACTGCCGATGATGGAGAGCTCGGGCTTCGATATTAGTCTTATGTGCCGAAAGTTTTTTCCCAAGTGATTTCCCACTCTCCATGCAAATGAGGGTACATTTACTCTAAATTCAACCTGCCTCATTCCTAACTCACTAGCGTAACCAGTACATAAACGTATAATCCGAATGAGGAATAATACGTGTTGCTTAAAAAACTATCCTGGTTTAATTGGCGATTCTCAACATAGCTTACTTTAAACTATATATTTTATTATTTGTAATATAATTCAATTTGTGTTAAAGTTGTACATATTGTTTTAATTTAGCATAAAAACATATATGATGTAATATATAAATAATAATAATAATAATAATACAGGCACTATAATTTGATTAATTTATGAAAAGATTCGTAATAATAATTACAATTTAAGATATCTTATAATGACAAATATGATACAATCATTGAAATTATAACAAACATCTAAAAAGTTATAATCTCAATGATTGTATCATATTTGTCATTAAAAGTTATAATAACTTGTAATTATTATTACCAATATTTTCATATATGAATTAAATTATAGTACCTATAAAAATATTATATTAAATCATATATATATATATTTTTTTTTTTAATGCAAAAGTAAATAATTTGTACAACTGCACAAATTGAATTATATTACAAATAATCTTAATCGTTCCTTATTACACTATTAAAAGGTTTTTCAAAACTATATATATTTTATGTTGAGGGGAGCGGGGGGGGGAATCATAATTTCCTTCTAACTATTTCAGGTAAACTCTTCAATAAAGTATTTTGCAACCCCCCTGCTAACACTCCATGTTTCTCCTCCTAACAGTTTCGTACTTTTAAGTATTTTTTCGTGTGTGTGTGTATATATGTCTTTTTTTTTGTAACAATATCTGAAGCGAATCACGAGAACATAACACTAAGCTCATATACAATAGAATACTTCTTTATGTCTTGCAAGTTACTTTTAAAATCTGCAAGGGGATATTTGGCTGGGTTTTTTTTTATTCCAGGGGGTATTATTAAAGCTTATGATTGTAAAACCATGTGTGTGTTTTTTCTCCCCTTGAATTATTTTCAAGTAAAGGAGAAAACCGTGGATTTTTTTTTTTTTTTTTTTTTTTTTTTTTTA
>CABEEJ010000628.1:26866-38900 GCA_901482245.1 Timema douglasi
AGTGACAATACTCTCACGATACTCAATTATATTCGCGCGCGGCCCCTTTCCCCTCTCCCAAGCATCGGAAGCGCTCGAGTCTTATCGGCTCTTACCGGGGAGAGGACCAGTTGAAGCCACGCTAGTCTGTCTGTATAATAAGATATATACAAACGCTTGGCGTTCTGTCACAAGTAGATGTAATTTTTGTTTGCTTTTTATAAGTGGAAGCGTTGTTACTAAGCTTATGTAATTGTTCCCATTAATGAAAGAGATCTTGTAACGTATTAAAGTGTTCGATAGTCAATTTAGTTTGACAGTGTTTGAAAGTGTGAAATATTGAAGGCAACTCGGATTTGGAACTGTTCCCCCATAACAAAACTTGGGGAAGGGACCTAACTGAGACAAGTAGCAGGGTTAATGAACCTAGTTCAGAGGGGTCGATCACCTTTTGCAATTCTGTGCTCTCGACCGATTTTTTGCAGTTTCGTTTGAAGCCCTCACTTTTGGAGAAAAGCATCAAGTAATAATGAAAGGTAGGCCAACTCCAGACATTTCTGCTAAAACAAAAATGAAAGAATATACACATCATTTCAAAATAGAATAGTATACTTATTCAAAATGGTTAACTGCATGCAAATCAAGAAACAGGCTGTATTGTTGGCCTTGTGTGTAGTTCGAAACAAATCAGGGAGTGTGGAATAGTAACGGCCTTTGTGATATCATCAATTTTCACAAAGCCAAGATGTGCCATGAAAAGACTCTCACCTATCCACAATAACTAAATTAAAAACTTTCGGGAAAAACAAAATAGATTTTCAACTGAGTGAACAAAAAAGGCTAGACGTTTTAAAACATAATGCAGAGGTTGGTTCAAACCGGGAACTTCTGAAACGATTAATTGATGTGTGATGTTTTTTGGCTAAACAAAAGTTGCCATTCAGAGGTCACGACGAATCGGAAGATTCTCTTAACTGGGGAAACTGCATTGAGCTAATGCAGTTGCTTTCTAAATACGATGGTAAATTGGATTTTCATCTCCAGAGTAGGGGGGGCTTTTAAAGGAACCTCAACAAAATTCAAAACGACATAATTGAATGTGCTGGTGATCAATTTTGGATAAAGATTAAGTCATAAATAAATGACGCATTTTTTCTATCAATAATGTTGGACGAAACTATGGACATTGTAAAGCTCTCTCAACTTTAGACATTTCCTCGATATGTGAAAGATGGTAACATTTATGAAAGATTTATTGGTTTTTCAGATGTCAGCAGTGATCGCACTGCAATTGTTTTAAGTGAGCATGTTTTTCGAATCCTCTCTCGTTCAAACTGTGAGCATAAACTTGCACAAGCGTATTATGGAGCTGCTTCCTTTTCCGGACATTTAAATGGTATACAAACAATGGTGAAAAAGAGGTGCCCAAGTGCACTCTTCATCCACTGTTATGCTCACAAACTCAATCCTATTCTTTCTCAGTCTGTGAATCATATAACAGAATGCAAGATATTTTTAAGACATTGAGTGGCATCCCAAATTTATTTTCACATTTATCGAAAAGAATAAACTCTCTTAATCAATCTGAGGTAAAGAAGCGGTTTCCAACAGTTGCCAGTACATGGTGTAGTTACATTTCCAGAATTATGAACACAGTGAATGAAATTAAAATAGAATTCATAAAATTTTTTGACAATATTGCTGAAACTCCAGATAGTTGGGACACTGATGCTTTCGTGACTGCTAAAGGGTATGCGTTATCATTGAGAAATATCAATTTCTCCTTTCTACTAAAGGTTTTCAGCGACATTTTTTTCTCTCACCGACATATTATTAAAAATTCTTCAAACCAAAACTTTATATGTGAAATACTGCATCGATAAAGTAAAAGAGACGATTTCTCACCTCAAAGATGTTAAAAACAATTTTGAGGAGACGTATAGAAAATTAGAAGATGGTGACAACGTGGAAGCTCCTAAGAAGAGACGTAGAGAAGATGGCTCATTGAATACCAAAAATAAATATGCGCGTTTTTATAATGAAATTATTGACACCATGGTTGGGCAAATGGGCTGAGGTTTCAAAATTATAATGAACTGCAATTTATTGAGCTGTTAGATTAAAAACCATTTCAGAGCTTCTAATCTCAATTTCTTGACAGTTTATTTTTGTCACTTGAGTCAAGCTCCGGTAGTCTTTTCAATTTTGGCAGTTTTTGGAGTGAATTAGTCTACAGACTATCAGACTTTTTAGACAAGACTGTGAATGAAATCAAGACATATAAATTATGTTGTTTATCAACAATATCAGTGAGCACATCCACTGTTATTTGAAACGTATTAAGATGACTGTGCGTAACACCCAGTGTGAGAATAAGCTCTCCACACTTTCTCTGTTGTCAGTTGAAAAAGGCTTGCTAGATTAACTGTGGAGTCAAAAATCATACTCTAACGTTGATATCGACAAATTCATTCGGAAAGGTGACAAAAGGATCGCACTAATATACTTAATTCACTTTTTTTTTACTTGTTTACTTA
Organism: Timema douglasi; assembly: GCA_901482245.1. Taxonomy (NCBI): domain Eukaryota; kingdom Metazoa; phylum Arthropoda; class Insecta; order Phasmatodea; family Timematidae; genus Timema; species Timema douglasi. The sequence continues at coordinate 29,383 of CABEEJ010000628.1, forward strand.
TTTATTTGTTTATTTTTATTAGTGTTTTTGTTTAATTTATATTTTCATTTATGTATATGTTTGTTTATTCCATATCTAAATATTGTGAACCAGTCAAATGGAGCTAAATTGCGTGACCTTATGACCTGTAAAAGTGTATTTGCTAAGCTACATGTTGCACATTATATGGAGAGTATTCCTCTTTAGCCCCATTAATAAAAGGTGTCTTCGAACCTAGTCCTGTTTGAGAAAAGTTGCCGCACGCCACTGTTCTTTTCGTAAAAACCCACGTGGATTTAAGATAACTTGCCGTTTACATCATAACTTAAAAGGACTTGAAAACTCAATAAATCACAAATGATTAAAAAAAATTGTGTTCGTTCCATAAATCAAAAAGAAATGTTATGACGTTCCGTACGTCAAGCTCCCTCTTAATATATTATATATTTTTAAGAAATTTCCTAGTACAATGTGGCACTTTTCCTAACAAAAATACATCCTCCCCACTTTCAGATGGAAATAATATATCTAGTAGAAATCTGATATAAAAGTTACTTCATCCGGAAATAGTTGTGTAAATAAAGGCTAATCAATTAACATAAAATGTTCGTTTTTCTTCGTCGCTGAAGGAGCCAACAACTGGGTCGTACAACTATGCGTGGCATCTCCCACAAGAGCTAATGGACGGTTTGTATGAGTGCAGGGGGATAACCAGTCCATTAATACTCGTGACGTCACATCTCTCGAATATCGTAGCCACTATCGATTGCCTACCGATATATTCCCCCCTGCCCTCCCTTTTCCCTTCCAGGCAGAGCGGAGGCGTGAATAAGAAATGGGCAGAACGCCCAGATACTCTTCTTCTTTGCCCCCATTTCTTACTCTACAACCCCTTCTCTCCTCCCCCACATGCACAAATAACAAACTCGCCCTTTCAGGACCAACTCGATGGATGCGTCGTTGTTGTGTGTTATTTTCGTTATCTAGGAAGAAAAGAATAGATTGATCCGAATGTATTTTTCCACTTTATATATACAGCCGATGTCTTCCATTACACATGAGCGACGTCTATAAATCTACCGGTGATCCCGAGTCCAAGATGTAGAGACTTGAGCGTGAGGCTGCTCGTTAGTGGCAAACAAACCACGCGCGGCCAGGGACCTGCAAGCCTCTATTGTTTCTCGCGCTCGCCGAGACTTGCGTTTGGCGTGCGATTCGATTGCTTTTATTTTATCCTTTTCTGTGAGTTACTATAGCTCATCTACAGTTAGATTGTGAGAGCTAATGGAAGGTTCTTTATTATAAACATTGGCTGAAAGTTTTATTAGAATTGTTTGATAATACTTTTAATTGATAACTAGCGGAAGTATCCGGCGTTTTCCGGTATAACTGCGCAATTAATAGCTTGACTACCCCGGGCAACGCTTTTTTTCCCCTTCAAGTAGACAGAAGAAAAGTCTTCATTTTATTTCATCCGAATCAGTTTATAAAATATATATAACCAAAAATGAAAAATTATAGCTTTGAGGTGCACATGTTCGTGCACAGGAACTACTAATTTTAAAATTTCAGCCCTCAGCTTACGGTAGATATGGCGTAATGTTCATGAAAGACAAACTCTTCATTTTATTAATATAAATATATTATTACTAAGCAAATAAAAATTATTTATGGATAGTTTGACGTTAATGACTTTCAGCCAATGTTTGCAATAAAGACCCTTCTAGCTGTCACTAACCTACACTCCTACCGTAGATAAGTTATACTTTTCAATCCATCCTCAGTCACACTAATAAGATAGGGAGATGAGGAAGATTTAAATGAGAGGAAGTGCACCCGCAGTTTATGAAGAGGGAAAATGTGAAACCATTTAGGACAACTAATAGAACCTCAGTACAGCAATCCTGGGATTCGATCACCGAAAACCAGAGCCTCACGCCTCTTTCCGTGTGATCACATGTGCGAATACTGGTTCATCTGATTGAACCAGCTGTGGACGAGGTAGTCCAAGACGACAGTTTCTACCTTTGTGCCGACTCCAAACCTTGGAGTAAGGGGGTGGGGGTGGAAGAAGGTCGGGTCGGTGGTCGTTCCTTTAATGCGTGCGAAAGCTTGACGCTGTAAACGAACACGAGAGAACAGATTTGTATTGATCCGAGTTTTATCTTCGTCTGTTTATTGGGTTTAATTCTCAAGTACTGCCACATTCTACGGTCAGAGGTTCACTTTCTAAACACATAGTTAGAACATCAACATTTAACACTAAACACTCAATTTGAGCTCCAATAATAATCAGAGTAGATTCCTATGTGGGTGATAGAACGTACTACTACTATTACCATCCACATTGGCGGCCTTGTTGTCTAAAGTGTTTGTGTAGCGTGGCATATTATCTTCAATGATGGTAAAGTCGAGGTTCGTTCAATCAGGTGCAATTTGGACTGATTTTATATAAGTGATTTTTCAACTTATTTTGTTTATCTTCACTTTACGCTAATGTGAATGTACTTCTGATCTAAACTTAGCTTAGGACATTAATAACTCGTGTGTTTAAAGTACAAATTATAATGTATACATAATTATATATACAGTAGCCCCATGGCTTCTTTGACGCTGACTGAGAGCTTTGAGAAGTTACCAGACCAAATTATGTATCCCTACGCCGAACCATATGATCTGCAAAAACATGTGTTTAGCAGTTGTCACTTCTGACAGTCAACATTTAGGTATATATTTAAATTAAGTCACCTTTATTGTCAACGTCCATTAAAACGAATAAAAAAACAAAAATACCAAATAATTGACGGATATTTTCTCTTATCCAAAAGGGATTTTATAAAATGTTTGTTCCCAAAAATGCCAAGAATTTTATTTTTATTTTACTTTAGACCTGTAGTCGACTATTCCGACCACACCACAATGAACTTTGTGGTATGGTCGACCACTGGGACCACTGCATCCTCCTTGAAACAGGCCTAATTCGAGAAGCGATTGAGACGTTGCCTACCTGTGATGTCACGGCGAATCGATATAGGATTTTCCATGTTTATATATTTACCTTTTATTCGGTGAGCTTTAAATATAGTATAACATTGAAATAAAAAGTATAAAAATTCTTAAATAATTCTGAAAATAACCTTAGGCCTACATTATCACTTTATATATATTAATAGGCCTATGTTTAAAAAAAATTAATTCTTCTAAATCTTAGTCTATTTTGTTTATTCACGAAAATGACAAGTAGGAATCTTCCTGCCAGGATGTAGATTAAAGAAGTCCGTTGAAGCATAATGTATAGGATATTTATAACAATGAGACAAGTAAAATATGATTTTGAAATGCAAGTCAGTGCAGTCCAGACGTAAATAATAGAGTAAATGTGGTAAGAGTAGATAAACAAGAGTCCTCACAGGACTTCCCTCTATTTCTTTTTCGTACATAAGCGTGAATGTGTTGGTAGTGCTAAGTGTGCTTAGGTGCGTCAAGTAAAGATGCAACCCGCTTCGCAAAATAGCTTTGAGCTCACCAATTAGGCAACGTCGTTAATCTCATTACAACAATTCGATATAATATAAAAGAAAATAATTTTAACATTTAAAAGTATTACCACTGCCGTACTGTTATGGACAAAGAAAAATTTGTGAAACATTTTATAAGAATGTTTTAAAAGGTTTTCTTTAAGGTATAAAAATATACAGTGTTGCCTCTCTGTCGTAAAGTTGAAAGTTAGAGGGCTCGGGCTCAGTTTAATATCGGTATAAAGTCAGGAGACATAAAAACAATTGCAGTGCCATATACTCTTGCAATACTCTAAAAGAAAATATATTGTACAACAGTGTATACCCCTATATATATATGTGTGTGTGTGTGTTTTTTTTACCAGTGAAGATTTCAAGGATATCTTGTAACTGTGTCGTCTGACCTGAAAGAAAACTTTTTCTAAGTTTTAGCAAGAAGTCTCCACTTAGATTCCAAGGGCAAAGTTCTGAACGGAATCGTCTCAAGATGGCATATTGTGACGACATAATCTTAAATCCGATATAAAAACTTTCAGATGGATATCTAAAAATAAATATTGTGTTTTGTGCGTATAGACCACGTCCTACTATCCATTCGAATTATCCGCATATTTAGACTGATGGGTTAGGGATGAGGAAGGTAGAACTTAGAGAAAATGTAGTCATATTTTTCTAAAAAGGAGAATGGTAAAATATTTAGTTAAAATCTCATGATACTCGGATAGGATGCAAACCTCGACCTCCCCATCAATTACAATTCTAATATAGTTTTATAGTGACACCTTAGACCGTTCGACCACCGTTACGTGAGGGAATAAGTAGTGTGTCATGTGAACAGTTTTTTTATAGAAATGTTTTCCAAATCTTTTGTAGACTCTAAACAAGTATATTTATCTCCAGATTTATTTAATTTTATAATTTAAAAGTTTGGCGGCCACTGCCTCGTGTTGCGAATGTAAACCATCGTGCGAGAAACTGGGAAAGTTTGTAACATGTTTAGTTCTAAATGGTCTGTTTCACGAAGTTAGCGTGCGGGGCTCTTCTTACAATGCAATAACTCCATATTCATTTAAGTTCCGGTGCAGATAGAGGGTATGTGCAGTGAACGGCGCTGGGCGGTGAAGGTGTTGTGCCCCAACCCCTGGAACGCATACAACCGGGTGTGCCAAATTAAACATAAGCTGTTGTTTTTTTAAATCACAGCTTCTAACCAACTTCCCGTTCGGGTTATACGCATATGTACTGATTATGCTGATGTATTCGGAAGGAGGAAAGTTTAATTTTGAGGAAGTGCGCCCACATTTGCGTGAAGGAAGTGGAGGAAAAACATTTAAGATAAACCACCCGGGTGGTATTCGAGCCCCGACCTCCTCATTAGCCGTAAACCAGACAAGATGAGCTTGATTTTAATACCATCACGGGTAGTTTAATATTGGTCATGCATGTTATGAACCTGTTGGGAATTAAGTTTGCTGGTCATAAATATTGTGATGAAAGATTGCCAAACTAAGAAGAAGAAGAATATTTTTTTCTTTACGCTTACTATATTCTACGATCATAACAATATTGAGAAATAAGAAATCAGAGATATCATAAATATTAACATTTTTAATGATGATTTTAGATTAAGAGGATGCGTGATCAAGTTTTTCGGGAATCTCTTAATTGAGTCATGAGGGTAGTAAGACGTGTACGCACATACAGTCAATATTAGACACCAGTGGCTCAGGATAAGAGGGTGGTGTTCTGAAAACATGACTGTGGCTAGTCAGAACATCATACACACACCCCTTCCCCCGACAATAGCTTCATCGCCCCGCGGTGAGTAGATGAAAGACCACGCATCGCTCTATGTCATGATTCTGACTCAAAAAGTGATCTTGGATCTCTATATCGCATGCCGAGTTTTATACCCCCCTTTCCTTTTTACCTTCCCTCTCTCCACCACCGCTATACCTTCTCAAGCCCTCCGATGGCCTGCTAGGAGATGGCTTTCTGAAGAATGTTCAGAGTAGCTACTCAGAGAACTTCTTTGTATGGATATAAAGATAACACGATGCTCATAAATCAACTTTTCAGTCACCCGCTTCAGTGGCCACATGGATTAAGTCGTCACTCTCACAAAAGTGCTGATGACAAAGAGATCGTAGTTCGATATCGGTTGGGTGTTCGGGGGGTGGTTTTCCTAAATGGATGTCCACTCTCACTCTCTCTCTCTTTCTCTCTCTCTCTCTACTAAAGTACGAGTACACTACCGCTAAATGCAATTCTTTTAGTCCCTAACAAATTAGAGTAACTAATGCATAGATGTATAACCCGAATGGGTAGTAAAACGTGGTGATAAAAAAAATATTTATCACTAATAATATCAACATTATCAAATACTTTCAAATATCTTAAGAGCTTGAGATTTGTTTTGACATTGTGAAATTAACTCCCCCTCCCTTACATAGAATTAAAAATTGTATGCATATTTTTACAATTCAAATTTGAAAAAAAATATATATATATATATATATAGTTTTGTAATAGTGGCTACATACAAATTAATACAATTAGATAGTAATATATTTAAATATATATATGGCTCTCGGAACTCGCCACTTCAACCAAATCTAAAAATAAAATATTGCCAAGTATAATGCGTTTACACTGAAAGGACTTACCTTCACCGATTACTGTGTGTACCTATATTTTAAGCTGTGCCATGGTGTAAACAGTGAGGGTTAGCTGCCTTTGAACGTAAATGGACTGTGCATCTGAGGTTGTTATTATAACGAAGGGCTATATAATACTAATGATTAGTATTGGTAAGCCTTATAATCAACATTGGAAGTAAGAAAACCTAATTGTACAGTGGTACACTCTAGTTTTCCCTATAAGGGTATTTTGGAAAATACCTTCTTTTTTTTTGCGCCCAGGCTACCACGGTGAGCTTAAGGTAAAATGCTCACCTCAGGACCCATGTCGTGTGTTCAAACCCAGTCGGCGTTGACGGATTTTTACTGAGCGATAAAAATTCGTAGTACAATTTACTCCAGAGGGGGGAGTAAAGCCGTTGGGCCCATGCCGATTTTGGCATGCATCTCTGGAAGGTGTATGAAAATACCTTTCCCGGCAAAATCAAAAGGTCCTTTTGCCCTCGCTCATAGAAATTCTCGTGTGTTTAGATAATCAGTCGGTTCAGAACGTGCACGTTAAATACCTAGCTAATAAAAACGTTTGCGCCCAAAATTAATAGAATTTTGATATTTTATTAGTGTTATTTTATATGTATTGATAATAATCGTAGGCTACATAACAAAAGCTACAGCAGCAGATTACGTTACTTTACTTATGAATACGTGAAGGTAGATCCAGTAGCCTTTATTCTACTGGTTATCCAGCCTACAGTGCAAACCTGGCACCGTCTTATTTTTTCATCTGTTTGGACCCCTCATTGACGCGCTGAGAGGTCGTCGATTTGCGGTTGATGAGGTTAAAGCGGCGGGGCATGATTGGCTACTCACTCAGCAAAAAACCTCTATTTTCTGGTGGAATTAAGAGCTTGTAGTGTGCTGGGCTAGGTGTACTCGTATTGAGAAGAAGGGAGACTATCAATTAATAATGCATTTGTGGTGCATCTCACTTAAAACAACGGAAACTTTTTGAAGTAGGCTACCCTAGTAGCTTTCACATAAGGTATTTTATGTTAAAATTGGACCTTACATTTTATGACCCTTGATATAAATTTAAACCAGTGGTAGAAAAAAAAATTGGAATTTCTACCCATGATGGAACCGTTATATGTTCGTAGAGGACCTTTTATTGCCTTCAACACGGTATTCGAGACACGCACGGCCCCGTACCGCACTTTGTGCACACCTGTTCACATGATAGGGGGTCCATGCTGCCTCATGGCAATATCCCCCCCACTCAGTCCCCGTATTTTACGGCCAGTCGTATCGCGGAATGGTAGTCATTTGTCATGGCTGGATGGTGTGTGTGTTTACACGATCTTGCCGACCGGACGACCGAAACGGGAGTATTGCCGTGTCCGGTAGCAAAAACACGAGTCTAGATGGTGTCTTCAAAGCATCGCCGTAAGCCCTGCTAAGGGGGAGGGATTTGGATCGTACTTCCGGATTTAACCGGGAAAATTTGATTTGTATTTTTAAGCGAGTGGTTTTTGTTTGTATATATTTCGATATGCTTGCTGCAAATCCCCGTAATGGAGTACAATTTTGAGGTGATGCTAATTAGTTTAAATACGGGTTCTAAAAACCATTTAATATTTAGACCCTGTTTATGTGTTTGCCATTTTAACTAAATACAAAAAATGTTGTTGCCTTTATTTTTATTTTTGGTATTTTTAGCACCGCTGTTGTTAAGGGTAGTTTATTGAGAGTGGCAAAATTACACGAAGAATAATAATGAAAATACTTGGAACCGAGTCTTACTACCCGTTCGGGTTATACGCTCAAGTAATAATTAAATTAATGGGCTAGGAATTTGTAAGGTTGAATATAGACGAAGTGAACCCACATTTTCGTGAAGGTAGAGGGGAAAATTATTTAGGAAATCCCCCAGTTCACCCAAGCGAGATTCGAACCTTGATCATCCCGTCCTCGGCAGTCTAGCTCAACACGAAACTAGCTCGTTAGATAATTACACCACCAAGGTGGGTTTTGCGCGTGGAAAACCATTCCCTCATCTCAACAACCGTCTGGCCTCTCCACGCACTTGTATTGATGGAGGTAGGGAGTGAGATAGTAAAGAAGGTAGGAAGGTTTAAATGAAATGTATCCGCAATTACATGGAGGGCGAGTGGTAAATCATCTAGTAAAAATTATCTCAGCACACCTCGTCACTGCAAAACCAGAAAATACTAAACTTGCGCTTTTGTCCTCGTTTCCACTGGTGCAAGTATCTTGGGGTTTTTTTTTTTTTGCATATCACCCGCTTCGGTGGCCCCATTGTCAAAGGCGTCACTCTCGCAACTGACTTGACCACCACTGACGGGAATATCGGGGTTCGAATCCCGGTAGGGTGTATTGAGGGTGGTTTTTACTAAATGGTTTTCTATTCTACCTCCACCCAACAACGAACACACTTTCTCTAAATGCACCCTTACACATTAGCGTAATCAGTGCATGTGTGTATAATCCGAACGGGTAGTAAGACACAGTGTTATTTCTTCTTATTTTCGCATATCTGTCCATATAAGCTCATAATCTCTGTTCGATTATAATAGGAGCTCTTGACATTTCTTTTGACACTAGTTCTATACCAATTCATCAATAAATTGTCTTATTTTCTGAAAAATAATGAATTATTTTTTCTAATTTATTGAAAGGTGTCTAAGAATGAATAATTTTTTCTAATTTATTGAAATGTGTCCATACAACTGAACGAATTCCCTGGCCCACCGTTGCGCAATATGATAACAGTCATCGCAGAACGGGGCATATATTTCTCATTACATGACGTCGCCGGCGGAGATTTTAATCTATTTTTAATATATCCCGCCCCTCGCTAATTGCAGCCGTATATCTATCTCTCTCCCCTTGTGTTATATATATATATATAGTAACTGCAAACATCTGACGCAAGAAGGGAAATGAGTCGTCTCCAAACCGCGCTGCAAATAAATGAAATCGCATTTCCGCTCCGATTGGCGCAGAGGATAGTTAATATTAATTTAAAACTCATAAACCTTCTCTCACGATAAAGTATCGTGCATCGAGACTGGGGAGAGGATGGGTATAAAATCATAGTACACTCAACTTTACCCGTGAAAGGTAGCAGTCATTCTTTGACGGATTACACTATGGCCCCCTCTTTATATATTTTAAGCCAGGGGTCAGCAACCTTTTTGTTCCCGGATTGGCATATAGACTTATCAACGATCCAGCGATCTTCCATGGTTTCTCCACTCTACTATTGCCTCTTCTTTTTTTTTCCTACATCTTATATTTATTTTTTCCTATAATTTAATATTTTCCCAAATATTTTTGTCCCCTACATTCTAGGGGGGGGGGG
>CABEEJ010000628.1:38974-53619 GCA_901482245.1 Timema douglasi
AGATTAGATAAAATGTAAATTTTAATATTAAACTATTTCATTTTCTTATGACACTACCTATTATGGCCATTCAAGGTCAAGGATATTTTGGTCACACTCAAATATTATTTAAAAGTACTTTACTTATTCGATATTTTAGAGAGCACGGGTATAGAATTTTAATGAGGGTATAATTTTATCATGTGATCGACTGAAATTTGCCGTGAGATTGACCATTTGCCGACCACTGATATAAAAAAAACCATAGTGTAAACGTGCAAGATAAGCTGTGCTTCCTTTAACGGTAAACTGAGTCAACATTCTTTCTCATATTCTTATGTTGTCTAAGCAACACACCATAAAATAGGCTTGAACAATTTTAACACAATAATGCTTTCTAGCCGCACCGATGGCTACGGAGACTAAAAGGTCAAGCTCATCTAGTCTTGTTCACCGATGATGGGGACAACTAAGGGTACTGAGAATGTTGCAGTAAGACACGGATGTAAAATGGAAACTTTGTTAATGCCTCCCTGGGATTAAAGCCTGTTGCATCTGTCCCCTCGTTCACAAATACAACACGTGAGGCAAATGAAGTGGTTAGCTATTTACATACCGATTGCGTCCTCGTCATTTCACTTAGCCCGCTCTCCCATCAATCTATTGTGTGGTCGCGCCGTTATGAATATGTAGATTACGTGTGTGCTATGACAGATGCATACTTTTACCTTGGGCTATCACCGGGATGGGATGTTGATGGATATGCGAGAGGACGTTTGTTGCGAGGAAGGGGGGGAGATTATTCACGAGGTCAGGCTGGATCTCGAGTATCGCAGGTTCGACCACACTCGTTGCCAACGTAGACTCGCTATCCATGAAGTAAAGCGGTCAGTCCTGGCTTGCGCCGTGTATTATGGCACACGGCCACAGTCCAATTTTCATAAGATGGGCCCTTTTAGAAAAAAAAAATACGAACATATATTTTTGAGGTCAAAATTGATAATATTTTACTATATCATAGATATTGATAATTTCTTTCAAGAGTGACAGCTACATATAACATTACTTGACGTATGAATACGTAAACGTTGATCTACACCAAATGTCACATATAAGGGAGCTATAAACGTCTTATGGAGAAAATCTCTAGCTTCTCTCTCTCTCTCTCGCTTAACTTTTTTAAATTTTCATAGATTTCGATTATGTTGGAAGATGTTGGGCTGGGTTAAAGCCTCGAAGAAACATCGTTGCAAGTTTTATTGTATATTTGAGGGAATATTGACCACACTAAAACAAGAGAATGACAACGCTCTTTCCCAATACTGTATAGACCATATAATTTCCTCAAAGATGATATTCACTATAGTAATATATTTTTTTTCCCTAAGAAAAGCGAAGGATAGTTCGCTATTTAATGTTGATATGACGATTCACGTAACGTAAAGGTTATTCTCGTATTCATAAATATAAGCCATCAAGATGCACTTAACCCAACGTTTATGTGACGTTCACTTAACTTATGAGTCTTCCAGGGAAGATCATTCATGTTGACCACTCGTCATTTTTTTTATATTACTTAACATCAAATGAACGTTAAATTCGTCATTATCCCGATAGTCTATATTATATTATTCCACCCCCGGTCATGATCCTGATATATGCTTCCACCCTCCCACCCCCATTTACATTATCCCTGACACCTCCGCTTCCAATCAACGTCGACCCCTGACTCACGCGGCGTTGCATCACAATCGCTAAGCTGTCCAAGTAGCCGCTCTGAGCTGCGAACCTAGTTAATCCGACCCCCCAGCTTCCCCGTTACATCCTGCCCCCTACGCAAGCTATTAGTGACCTGTCTCGCGCTAAGGTCCATTAGCTTTGCTACGATAATGAGTTTAGAGGTCGTGTGCATCATGAGATGGGAGTGCACGAGGCTTGTAACTACATCCTCTCTGAGTGCTCATCCTCTCTGAGTGCACAATGAGACGCCAGTCAGCCCCAAACACAAGCAAGGTCAGGAAGTAAAGCGCCCGTCCCCGTGGCTGAGTTGAGGAAGAGGTCAAATGGTCTAAGGGCTCGTTCGTGGTTTGATATCATGTCGCGTTTAAAATAGTTACTGTAGGCGTGTATCTGTTCGTATGAATATGGGGATTTTAATCCTTAGCTATCGTTAAGGTGAGAAGGGAACGCGAGTTAAGACCAGTATTTTAAAAGTTTTTTATTACATTTATTTTTTCAGAATAAATAAAATCTTGTTTCAGTAGATGCGTTTAGTGAAATTTACTACACATTATCTCAACATTTATTGAATATTTATAAAATATGTTACATTGATTAGAGCTTTCTCGCTTCGTTTAAAAAGTTTTTCTTTAAATTGCAGTATGTTAATGACATATCTTAAAGAACTGTTGAGATTACTATATGTATAAAATCAAAATAAAAGAATGTACTGAAGCAATATTTTATTTATTTTAGACCAAAAAAATGTTGCTATAAAAACTGCAGAAATACTTGACTTAGTTCATTTCAATCCCAATTTGAAACGAATCATTCGGTAAATCAAAATCTTTTCAATTTTATATGTTGCACATTTAACGTACTGGGATTTACTTATATCTAAACTGGTATCAATTTGGGATAACCTTAAGATAACCGGTAGGCTACAATGACATAAAAGTGGTGACCTGGCGGTCTAGGGGTAAGGTGTCAGACTTCTGTGCTGGCGGCCGGGGTTCAATCCTCGGTCCCGGCAAAGATTTATCTGATTACCAAACCCTCCCTTCACCTCTGACAAGACATCTTGTGAATGTGGAGAAAGCCAGGCCTCCACCGTGGTTCGGATTCCGCGTTAAACTGTAGGTCCTCCATTTCATCTCACAATCACCCTACCATTATACATTAGCGTAAGTGCGTATAACCCGAACGGGTAGTAAGACGCGGTGATAATAATAATAATAATAATACTAACAACATAAAAGTGCCAACTAATATCCATACCGTAGAATCCTCTAAAATAGTTTTTTTCACTTAAGTAGTTACTATAGCATGTGTTCATTTAGTATTATTCTAATGAGTATTAGTTTACAATTTATTTTATCACTGTTTCTTACTATCTGCTAAGGCTATACGCATATATTATCATTACTCTAACGGGGTAGGGATTAAGAAGGAAGCATTTTAGAGGGTAATCTAAATGGATTTTCGTGGAAGGAGAGTGGAAACATAAAACTAATCATATACAGTGGTATCTCATCTATCTGGTTTAACTAGGATCGGGTTTCATCCGGATTAACCAAAATCTGGATAATCTGAAAATTATTGGAAAAAACATTAAAACAATATAAGAGTATATTACTTCACTCACCATTTATTCTCACAACTACAAATTAATTGTAAACACTTGAGACATGTTCGTTTCATAAAAACTTATTACAGAAAATAAATTAATTAGAAACTCAGGTCCGGATTAACCGGAAATCCGGTTCACTGACGCCCGGATGACGAGGTTTCACTGTAGTAGGGCTAATGTTTACCATAAAATAAATGTTATGAAAGGTGCGCCAAATATCCATTCGAAGGAAACCAAGGTATATGTGGCTGTGCGCTGCGCAGGTGTATTGAAGTGAAGGAGGGCGTTTACCTGGCGTGCTCAGTGTCCATTGTGCCGCTGATGTGATTCTCCCACTTCCCCTTATATTAGCACCCTCCTCTGTGAATCTGTACACCAAACTGAGAAATCATCTTCATTAGTATACTTTCGAAACTGTTCTTTCGTCACGCGACTGAGAAATACTTTGTGGAGGTGTTTTAAGTGGCCGTTTGCGAGCTGCTGTGACTCAACGAAGACTAAAGTTCAAAATTTCGTAGGAAGGGACTGACCGGCCCCGTGGTGTGGTGGTCAGTTCACCTTGCTACGAGCCTAGCAGTCCCAGGCTCGATTCACGGCTGGTACGTTGGCCCCTAAAGGGGAACTACCCCAAAGGTTTAATTATTAGATTTAAGTAAGGTGTAAGTGTTTCCACATCCTTATACTCAACATCACCATCACTTAATCCCATCGGTACATAGATACATGGAAAGAGCCTCCAAGGAGGTGATGTACGTTTAATACATTCAGACGTACCCTGTGGGCAACGGTACATTACTACTTGCTAATCTTTCCACTGTTGGACTACGAATAATGTAACCCAAACCTGCAATATTATTATAGGAGGCGACTTATCTGACAGTTATAGATATTACTAGATCTACGTTCACATAATTATAATATGTAAAGTCATGTGAACTGAAGCTGTCACGTGTGATATATATTATTGATAACTTTTAATATATCTGATAGCTCGTGTTCTTAAAAAAACATTTGTAGCCGACAATTTACGCACGTCCATCACAGAATCTGCCCTAAAATATAAGGGAAGAATTACCCTGTGCATGGGACGATTCCTGGAAAGCTCAGTGGTTAGAGCATTAGCGTGCTAAGCCAAAGGTCCCGAGTTCGATTCCCGTGTCCAGGTGTCATTTTTCAATTTTTAGACTATTAATATAGTAAAATATTATCAATGTATAGTCCGACACCTTAGTTCAGTTGGTGTCTGTCTACTGAGCTAAGGGTCCCGGATTCAATTCCTTTCATGACCGAGAAATGCATCATTGGTGAAATGTGGGTTTCCTCTTTCAAAGTGATGGAATTAATTGAAGGGTCTGGGGTATTATGTATGTTCTAGATTTAAGTTAGTTTATAAGTCGTGTACTGATATAAGCAGTTGTTTTAGAAAGTACACGTTAAATACCTCACATAAATTTGATGAAAATGAAAAATAATTATTAAGGTTTTGTCTCAAAAATAGAAGCATGTATTTTATAAAAGGCCCTTTCTTTGATAACTGGACTGTACAAGGATATACTTTCTTAAAACCTAACCACCGTTGTCAACCAACTGCGATTTATATTATTTAGCAAGCGGGGCTTGTTGTCTCACGACTAGTATGCATGGTTCATACACAGGCATTTATTTTAAAAACTGTAAACTCCTCATCTGATTAAATTTATTCAAATTGTAATTTCATACGTTCTGATGTGGCATACCTTGTGATCGAGTGGGGTCTTCCTCAATTGTTTACTACTCTTCCTCCACGAAAAAGTGGGTACACTTCGTCTTAATTCAACCTTTCATCAAAGCGTTTAAACACGTTTCACATAGCAGCCCAACAATGACAATATATCACTATCTTATAGTTGTGAGCATTGACAAAAGCTCTTAAAAAAACGATGGCTATAGTTCATAGGGATCGTTGTAAGAACATGAAAAAGTAGCTTAAACAAATAGGTAAACTGTTTTGGTTCTTTTTTTTTTAAATACTATAGTTAAAGTCCATTCACCGTAGGAATTGTTTTCTCAAAGGCCTTTTTTCCTACCAGAAATCTATTATATATTAGGATATTGGTAGGAAAAAAAGACCTTTCAGAGAGTAATTCCTACCGTGAATGGAGTATGGCGTTGTGTAAATTATAAAGCCCAAGGGAAGAGCCACGAGGGTCATTATTATTATTATTAAGTTTTTTCTTAAATGTTTCGGTGTTAGCAGTATTCGTAAAATAGGCAATTCATATTTGCCTATCATCCAGGATAAACAAAGTCTAATGAAGACTACATGATCGTATTAAAACTACACAGACGCCGGCGGCCAAACAATCCAACTCGGGGCCTCCCAGTTTAAACATTAACCTACATTATTCCTATTTCTTAACCGCGGCCTGATACGTTTTCATAATGTTCCACCACACCAAACGCTCCGGAGAAGAGAGATAATTCACCTCTCTCCATCTCTCTTTTTTATGTTCCTAGTTTTATTACCATCAAGTGTTGGAGTGTGTTCCCCTGGCAAGAGTCGTTAACTGAACGATCAAACACACACACACACACACACCTTGTCATATGAGGCTGGAATGTTACAATATGTTGGTGGTTGAGTTAGCTGCTGAAGTGGTGACTTTTGTGTGTGTGTGTGTGTGTGTGTGATTCAGTGGCTTATGGAAAGTCTTATTCAGTAGCGGATTTTGGCTTAGGCCCGTGAGGCCCGGGCCTAGGGCGGCAAATTTTGAGGGGCGCCAAAATTTTTAAGATGACTAAAATTAAAAATCGATTGGGTTTTCTGTAAACTGTAAGACCAAATTTTAAAGTTTATTTTATTGCGCTCTTACTATCGAAACATAGTACCATTTTGAGGGTAGAATTTCTTTGTTAAAATAATTAATCAGGCAAGTACTAAAATTTGAAATATCTAACAAAAAGATTTTTTTAAACTTTTTTTTTAATGCTAGCATATTATTTATTTACGAATTTAGATTTTTTCATATTTTTGATTCAAAATTTAGTTATAACATTTGTTTGCGCTTTATTATTATTGTTATTATTTTCATTATTTTATACACACACCCATATATGTATGTGTGTGTATATATATATATATATATGTATATATGTATATATATATATACTGTTACAAAAAAAAGGGCACCATATCGTCTCGGGCGTCCTCAAACCTAAATCCGCTACTGGTCTTATTGGAGTTTGTTAATGGGGACGTTTGTAACGGGACGTAAAAAAAATTTATCGGTACTGTCAAAAAGGTTTTCGGAGGAAATCTTTGGGGTGTTTAGATAAAACATAAAATGCACACATTAATAATTGTGTTAGTGGTATAGGGTTGAATAAGTTATATTCTAGAGGAAATGCACCCACATTTACGTGGAAATAATTTACGGGGGGACAACAATACACCCGACTAGGATTTGAACCCTGATCTCACCATCACCATTAATCAAGCTATCTCACGAGAGTGACGCGTTAGATCATGACTAGTATCACTACATCCTGTCATCTGTGTTATTTTACGTATTGTCTAAATAATATATAGGCAACGGTAGTGATTTCATGGTTCGCCGTGAATAATATGTTTAGTATAATTATTCTTTTTTAGGTTTGGGCCAAATTTGTTGTGTAGTGAATCAATTTTTTGTTAATGCAACTAAATCTAGAAAAGAAGTTTGTAGTGTTGTTTTATATTTTTTTATAAACTCACCATCGGGGCTAAATGGGCGTTTATAAAACCTGCCTCTTAGGGCCATGGTGAACATTAGGTAAGGTAAATATGTTAACAGATTTTATTACAAAAAGCCTTTTGGCAAAAAAGAAAGAAAAACTGCTTCAGTTCATACGGTTAGTTAGATTGTGTACATTAAAGTAGCATCAACAATTCTTTATAAGTATTTGTAATGAACATAGAGGTATTTGAACAGGACTTTCGCTCTTCATTTAAAAAGTTTTTGTTCATATGTCACGAAAACTCATGTTATAATATTCAAGAACTGTTGAGTTTATCATGAGTATAAAGTTTAATATAAATGTTATCTACTAAAGAAATATTTTATTTATTTTGATAAAACACTTTTTCTAGCATAAAAATTTTAAAAATATGGACAGTTCCGTCACCTTCCATTCCACCTTAAACTAAATATTTATTATTAAGGGGAAACATCTTTTTACCTATGTGAACATTTTTTTAATCTTAACTTTACCCTAAAATTAACTACCTGAAAAAGATTAAATATAATTAAATGTTTAATTTTCCATTGTAATATATTATTTCTGATTATTGAATGAGTTAAATAAATTAACATATTAATTTTCTTCCTAACTATCACTTCTTTAATACCCTCTTTGGTGGCCGCATGGTCTGACGCGCTACTCTCGCAATAGACTAAACTACCTATGACTTGGAGATCGAGGTTTGAATCTCGGTTTGGTGTAATGATGTTTTCTTTCCTAAATGGTTTTCCACTCTCTTTCGTCATAAATGCAGGTACACTTCCTATACATCTAACCATCCTCATCCCTAAAACCATTAGCGTGAAAAATATATAGGCCCAAAACCCGAACGGGTAGTAAGACGCGGTGGTATAAAAAATAATTATTTAAAACTCTGAAACATTACAAGTGCTCTAGAGTGTGACCTCAAATTTCCAAATCCCCACATTACCGGAACTTTCTCCTCTTTACTCGCCAATGATGTTTGATAAACTTTTCCACTTATCCATTTCGTTTTGTTTCTGTCTCCAGGTGAGGAGACGCCACAGAGGTTTCTGGGAAACGAGTCACACAAGGACCACTTCAAACTCCTGGAGAAGGACCAGGGATCGTTGCTCGTCGGAGCCAGGTGAGAGATAAAGGCCACACTATTGATCAGCGAGTGAATTGCGCGAAATCATATTACGTTCAGGGTAGTCTGAGATAGATCCCAAGGGGTATGTTAAGAAACTAATGTATGCATACACTCCATCCCCTTTTTCCCAACAAAATTGTTGGGTTTAATTGGCACTCTTAATTAACCTCTCTATCTACATCAAGGGAACAAACGTAAGATTTATTAATAGAATTGGTCATCCAGTCGTAATAATTATTTCGACATGATACATTACCTGTTGGGTAATATAGTTTTGTATGTGTGTGTGTATGTGTGTATATATGTTTTTTTTAAAGAAATGTGATGCTTTTGGTAAGGGGGGAAGTATTTATAAATCATTTTTAAGACAATGCACCTTTTTGTTAGCTTCTTATATCCTTAATTTACTATGACAAGCGTCTCATTTGCTAGAATAAATTGTGTCTATTAACATGAATATACCAATGACAAAACGAAAACTCTTTCCTTTCTAAGCTGCCAACCTAAAAATGCTAAAATAATGTAACGAAATATGTATTATCAACCACGAGATTATTTGATTATAGTGTAATGAATTATATCTCTCCCGCTTCGGTGGCTGTGTCGTGTTGGACTAAACTGCTGAAGACGGGGAGATAGGGTTTCGATCCCGTTCTGGTGCACTGAGGGTGGTTTTCCTCTCATCTAAACCTTCCTAATCCCTAAATCATTAGTTTAATTAGTACCAAGGCGTACAATGCGAACGAGTAGTAAGACGCGGTGCTAAAAATAACTATATCTCTGAACAGTAAAATATATAAAGACCAAGGGGCGGATTCATGGGGAGAGAGGTCGTGCCTCCCACACTCCCATCAAATATTTATATATATATATATTTTCAAAAAAATTACAAAATAGTTTATACCAAGAACTGGCAACAAAAACATTCAATATAGGGGAAGGGGGGGGACTTATTTTCCTTAATTCTAAAGTATGTTCGCATTATTCTTTTACCTTTTGTTAACGTTATGAGCTATTTTTGCATTATACTTTTAATTTGAATTTCGATTTTTAAATTTTTTTTTAGCATTTGATACCAGGGTTTGTCGACTAGGTCCATAGGCTCCCAAATAATTTTTACACTAATATTATGAACCATTAATAGTAACATTTAAATTTTACGCGAATAAAAAAATGGAAAACATCAAATGTTCTCGCTGCATATTTGGAAAATGCCCTTTATTCATATTTGAAAATGTTGATAATCATAATTACTGTTGTTATTTTATAGTGTGAAACATAAATAAAAAATATTATAAATTTGCCTCACGGAGCTTGAGGTGACTTTGGCGGAGCCCAAGGGCTGTGTGGAGCTACTTCGCCCCATTGAGATGATGATTATGATTATTATTATTATTACATTATGTGTTGCCAGTTGAAGTCTTAAACCTAACTTAAACCTAACTAACCACGCCATGGCAACTAAAGGCACCATTCCCCTTCGGGAAAAATAACCATGGTGCCCCCGGGAATTGAGCTTGAGACCTCTAGATTATTAGCCAGAAATACTTACCACTAGACTAATAGATCGGTCAGTCAAATGTAAGGAGGATATAAGGTAGCGCCAAATGGAGAAATAGATCTGATTGGCTGAGAGTGTGACGTCACTCAGTACACAATCCAGCGCATTACATACATATTACGGAATACAAATAAGTTGTTAAAAATCAGATCAAATTTTGGGACTTTAGATAGTAAATCAACCTTTAAAATTCACACCAATTTACAATAAACGTCATTACTCTATTTTTTTTTTTTTTTGTAAATGCATCTGTGTCTGGCTTAGTATAAAAATATAGCTTCTGTGTACTGGGTACGGCGTAATCAAATTGCTCCAAGTAGCACTCATTCACTACCTTTCTATTCTCCTTAAATTGAGCCAATCCACCAATAATGCAGACCAACAAATTAAAAACTTTTTTTTTTCCCCTTTTCGCGATATTTTGGCTATCCCTGACCTAGGTTTAAAAAAAAACCACAACACATCTATTAGAATATTTCCCTCTCGTGACAAAGTGTCCTGTTTGTTGTGTGTCTAAGGCGCGCACCTTGTTGAGCGATATCTCGATATCATCCCGGAAAGGAGGGGTGGGGGTTGTATTGATTGTAGAATAAGATTCATGAGGTCTGTGTTCTTGGCACAGAAGATGGGAGGGGACCGGGGGTCGTATCCCTGCCAAGACGTCACTGGCCTCCTTTCCCACCCTTTCCTCTGAAAAAAAGAAGCCGTAAATATTAATGGCTTACTCGTGTCGTCGGCTGTCCTCTCTACTGCGCTGACGGCCGTATCTCCACCGGTACGAGATTCTAAATATCGAAATTCGCCCTCATCGGTGGTGTACAAGCGAGCTAAGGTGTCACCCTCTTATGGTGTAGTTTGCTGGTGATGAAGAGGTCGAGGTTTGAATCTTGGCTAGGTGTACTAAAGCTTTTCATATTTTCTTTTATACAAGTGCAAGTACATATATTTTCTCTAAATTATGTCTTCCTTATTCCTAAAGCGGGAAATATAAAAAACTAGAGTTTGAATTTCCAAGTATTTTTTAGAAAAAATTATAAGCACCTTTATTGGTATAATCAAAAGAATAAAAAGGGTTGTTTATAGATATTTCACCCACATTGCCGTGAAAAAAAACACGATAATGAATCCCATTAATTGTAATATCGCACTTGGGCTCACTCTACCAAGATTCTAACTTTGATCTTCCCATAACCAGACGTCTTACACCGTAACACCATTGGTGCGTGGGGATTTCCATCGAGGTGGGGATGTAGGGAACGTGAGTTAAAGGCATGGTGCTTGCAGTTTTTATAGAAAAGCTTTTTTTTTTCCAAAATAAATCAAATACTGCTCCAATAGAAAAACATATTTTAATTTTATTTATATAGTGACCTCAACATTTCTCGAATATCTGTTAAGGGTATTCTGGAATTTAATGATACTTTTTCCCTTTAATTTAAAAAGTTTCTCATCTAATGCCGTTTTGTTGATGACAGAGGTTCAACAAATGATGATATCATGTGAAAAAAATTAAACTTTTATGTTTCCGAGCGATATTTTATTTTTCTTGACCAGAAAAGTGTTTTGGTATAAAAACCACACTCCCACCTTAAACATATACAATAAATAAAAGTGTAAGGTGATAGACAGTGCCATGACAATGGAAGAGGATTTGTGAGTTCAACCCCTCCCTCCCTTGAAATTATTGTTGATAATGTGTTTTGTTGTCCTCCTCATTGCCTGGACTAGAAGCATACCGCAGTCTGATTTTTAACAACGCCAAATCTGTGTTTTAAAAACTTGTTATTACTTTCATCAGATTTTAATGTTTATAAACATTCCTCTCATTCTCGTTTTAATAAACATTCCTCTCATTCTAGTTTTTATAAGACCTTCCCACGAGCCATCGCCAGTAAGAACCCTTCCTCCCTTACCCCTTACCCTCCCACACAAAACAAAAACATCGCCCTCCCCACTAATGTTAAACCATTCATTTACTGATATATATTTTAGCACCCTGTCTTACTACCCTTTTGGGCTATACGATTATGTACTAATTACGCCAATGGCTTTAGGGACTGAGAAGGTAATATTTAGAGGAAGTGTACCCGCATTTGAGTGGAGGAAGAGTGGAAAACCTTTTTTGTTAAAACCCCCTTCAGTACACCAGACCAAGATTCGAACCTCTATCTCCTCAACATCAGCAGTCTAATTTACTGTGAAGAGTAGCGTGTTAGACCATGCGGCCACCGAGGTAGGTATTTCCTGACATTAAAATAATATTTTAAATAAATCTAATTAAAATTTGAGTCATGCAACATGGACCTACATTGAATCATTCCGATCTAAATGAAAGACCATGGCAGACGCCATGCATGGAATATAGAAGCTACGATAAGTGTCCGGAATGTAATACTATCACTGTTGGTGGAGTTAAGCCTTTGTTGGCTAGCGCATTGTCTCGTTCCTTTGGTTGGAGGGAGGTGGGGGGTGCTCGGTGTATGCAACATAATACCCGGACCCCTGTTGAATAAATAACACGGCAACGTGCTTTCGTAGTGTACGTGATTCATGGCGGGCTCTACCGCCTGGGCCACGGGTTGCCCTCCTCCCCCGCCACCACTACTGTCATGGCGGGCCACGGCTACACATGTGACAAGACAATTATTAGGAGGGCGGGGTGTGGGTGGGGGGAAGAAGCGAGTCTGTTCTCTCGGAACCAGATAAGGAAGTTTCGCAGAATATATTCTCTTTGCAGAGACTTTGAAAGAAAAATATAACGCTTTGCTTGATTTTTTTTAACCCCATTTTGGTTTAATAGAGTTGCGATAGCTGTGCAAGCGTAAAAGGAAAGTCAAGGAAATTAAAGTAGAGGCTAGAGAAAGTCGGTTAAGCTTTTAATTACCATTTAGACCCCTAATGTCGAGAAAAGTCAAAATAGTATGTTTTAATCGCATCTTATTACCCATTCAGGTAATGTAGGAATGAGGAAAACACATTTGAAGAAATGTGGCCGCATTTGCATGGCGCTAGCGTAGGAATCCATCTAGGAATAACCACCTTTGGTACACATAGTTCGATATTCGTCGCTTGCTTGACATACCAGTCATTGGAAAACCAGACAAACTTGACGTTTAGTCCGTGAGCCCACCGATGCTTTTAAAACAACGATACTATTTCACCAGTCGTCTGCTTCTAAGGCATCACTCTCGCAATAGACTGGATTGCCGATGACGGGAAGATTGGGTTGTGCTTAATGAGGGCGGTAGGTATCTTCTAAATGGTTTCCCACTCTCCCTCTACGCTGATGAGGGTACATTTATTCTAAATCAAACTGAATCCGTATTAAGACGTGATGTACACGAAAATATATTTACCGGCCCGTCTTACGAGTAATGTAATTTAGTGATTTGTGGAATCGGAAAGGTTCGTGGATTGTCCATCGGTCCGGATTTCCTACTATCCGGATGATGTCCGCTGTTGATTAGTCCTTAGCATGATTGACCGTCCTGTGTGTATTGCATCGATGGACAGCCGGTGCGGTCTCTTGGCAGGATAAGAACACCAGAGGGAGGCTGGAAGGGTCGAATGTAGACGTCAGTCACGAGGGGGGGAAGGGGGGTATATAAACGCTCCTGGAGGTGCACCCTAATTACTCCCTTGAGATTGATGAATAGATAACCTGAGAGTGAACGAGATGGGAACTTCCCAGTTGTTGAGGTGAAATAGTTGGGCCAGCATTTGTTACCGTTTAGTTTGGTTTAGTATTATTTTATTAAACATTAAATTAACATTTACAGATCTAAACAAAACCTTCAGACACGTGTACCCTGTTTTGGTAGGAAGCTTCTTCTGGAAGGCCTTATTTCTTACCAGAACCCTACTGTGTATTAGTATTTTGGTAGGATAAAGAGCCTTCTAGAATGGTAGTAGGAAGTCCGCTCTGGAAGGTAATTTATTCTACCTAAATATTTCTGGCCTATACAGTAGAATTTCAGTACGAAATAAGGTCTTATAGAACATACTTTATTATCAAAATTATGGTATACATCCATACCGACTCTTCTGGGTTATTATGAAATAGTTTAGTTTACGAGAAACAATATTATTGTTCAAATATACCAAAAATAAAATACATAGAGGTTTTCGACTCTACTAAAAGTATCACTTTTTAATTACAGGCTCATACGCAGCCATTTAACATTGCATACGGATATAATGCGAACTTAAATTGAAATTAAATGTTTAATCGAGGAGAACACCTCAATTCACCAGCTATCCGACTGCAGCGCCTTGCTACGGGATGTGATGCTACTACCCAGATATTACAACATTGCGTGCGGAAATAATGCAAACTAAACGCGAGAGAAAGAAATGGGAGATGATAGAACACGTCTAGCCACCAATTCGCCGACTGTAGCGCCACGCCACGGCATGCAATGTTACTACTACCCAGCTATGGCAATACTTTATGCGAAAATAATGTACGCTATCAGTCAAAGAAAGAAGAGGATTGGAGGGAATATGTCAAATTACCAACTCACCTACTGCAACACCCGACTACGGGATGTAGTGTTACATACTACCCAGCTATGACAGCATTGCATGCCTACCCCATTTGTATAGTTAAATTATGATAGCCCAGCCGGGTAGTAAGACTTGACCTACTTCTGTGGCAGCGTTGTTTCAGGCGTCATTCTCACAATAGATTAGGCTGCCGGTGACAAGAAGATTGAAGCTCGAATCCCGATCGGGTGTACTGAATGAGGTTTTTGCTCAATGGTTTTATTCAGAATTGATAAAAATAGAATCAATAGAAAAAGCAAGGTAAGCTGAGAAATTTAAGTTGAGAAATGAATTATAAAGATAATATTAAGTTAACTTGTCAGAAAGAGTGTATATTT
>CABEEJ010000628.1:63514-116607 GCA_901482245.1 Timema douglasi
CCCCCCCCCCCCCCTCCTCTCTCAACGTCGCGATATAGGCAGTGAGTGATGTCGGCCCATCAGTCTTTCTTTTTGACCTTCATCACGTGTCGAAACAATCGTGGCTTCATGCGTAGAACGGCATACATTCAGAAAAAAACAACATTTTGGACCATATTTCATTTTCAATTCTGATTTGTATTTCTATCAAATAAAATGTGAAAAATTAAACCAGCGATACAAATTTAACTACAGTCCAATTTTAATAGTAAGGGCCTTATCTGACAGCTATGGAAGGTACTAAATCTACTTTCATCTCTTCATGCATCAAGCCATGCGATCTAAAGCTAACACTTTTGTTAAATAACATAAATACCTGCAAAAGTACTCTACTAAATAAAGTAAAATTCTTCTAATTTTAGCCTTAAAAAAGTTTATATTTTATAGAAGGCCTTTTTATGGAATTTGGACTCTACCAATACTCAGAAAAAAATAACAAAACAATCTCTAGTGCAGCTGCATTATATATTTAACGTGAACTTCTATAAATACATGTTATATCACCACGTGACTTACGAAAAGGACAGTATGGCCAATACCACAACCTAGGCTTAGCGCTTTTATATATATTTACTAATTGGATAGAAGGCCGAGCCCCAACACAAATAGTAACAACTATCTTTGAAAACATCTCCCGGAATTGAACCAGGAGAGAGTTCGAGTGCCTCCCCACACCACGGTGTGCTCCGTTGAGTGGGGGAGGAGAGGGGGGATGAATACTCCGCCCGATTAATCAACCCCCTCCCCTCACCCATCTCCCGGCGAGGGAGGAAGATCGTAAAACACTTCCACCTTTCCTTATCTCCTCCTCCCTTTTCTCTTTCTTTCTGTCGTCGTGTTTGTTGGATGATGAATAATATCCCTCGCACCGGTTCTTCTTTCTTCTTCTGCCGCCATATTTCCCTCCCGCCCCATCCCGAGAGCACTCCCGTAGAAGAGTGGTAACAGCCGGGGGTCCCCCTTAGCTTGGAGGGGGGAGGAGGGGTACTCTGTGAATGGGACAGGCTCAGCCGCGAGCACTGAAGTAAACAAATGAGCACGGAGACTCGCACTCATCGAAAGTTCAATTAAAATTAATGTATTGCTTCTTTCTGTAGTTTATTTAACTGGGTTTTAAGTTGCCGTATATTATAGATATTTAATTACGGACAGTAAACTTTTTTTTTTACTTTTATATCTTAGTGTTCTCCGCGTCTTACTACCAATTACATTTTAGAAAAGGTAAAGCTCTTAGAAAATGTATTCACATTTGCGAGGAAGGAGAGTGGTACATAATTCATGAAAGATACATCTTGGTACACTCAGCCGCGATTCTAACCTGGACCTCCCCACCACCAGAAAACCAGGTAAGGTGAGACTGGTGCCTTTTTATAATGTCTACCGGCTAGTATTTGAAGAACATGCTGGTATAAAATGGCAACAGGGCTGAAGAACGTTGTTATCTCTCTCTCCATCCCGGGAAAGATCGTTCTACTTAGTGCAAGAACGTCAAGGTGTTTTGTTTTTAGACGATGATCACCGGGCTCGGAGAGCAGAGACTTTAGTTTGAGTCTTGGTGTGGTCGAACGTCGAATCTCCGAGTACTTTTGCGCCAAGTTATTCGGAGTTTATTTTAGGTGTACTACCAAGTGTATTCCTATTTCCCTCCACGTTTTATTGCCCTTCCAGATGATACAAATATTTACACTAATAGGTTAAGGGTGATAAAAGTAGAATTTAAGGGAAACATGCCCAAATTTGAGTCGAGGAAGAACAGGGAGACACTTATTTTTTAAAAATCCTATTTTTCTAGAACTGCGTCCTACTACCCGTTTGCTTATGTACTTATTACGCTAATGGTCTTGGGTATTAGGAAGGTTATATATAGAGGCAGTAAACCAGCATTTGTGTTGAGGGAGAGTGGAAAACCATTTTGAAAAATGTTCTTCAGTACACCCGACCGATATTTGAACCTCGATCTCTTCGTCATAGGCAGTCTAGCCTAATACAAGAGTAGCGCCTTAGATTATGCGTCCACCGAAGGAGGTCTCTCAGTGTTTCCGACCTAGATTTTAACTCTTACCTCCTCGTAACTCATAATCTGATCTATTGCGAGAGTAACGTCTTGGATCTTGAGACCATCGATTGCATTCGTACTGTAGTCCTTTTCACAGTAGGTGAACCTTAAGGTGGAAGTTTGGGAAACGCGAATTAAGGGCCGTGTTTTTGCAGTTTATATAGCAAAAGTATTTTGGCCAAAATAAATAAAATATTTCTCCATTAGAAACAGAGAGTTTAATTTTTTTTTTCTCACATGGTGATATCATACGACATTATCAACAGTTTTTGAATATCTGTCTTGAGCATGGCAGCATTATGTGAAAAACATTTTAGCTGAAGAGAAAAAGTTGTCATTAAATTTTGAAAGATATTCAAGAACTGTTGATATCACCATGTGAAGAAAATTAAGCTCTATGTTTCTACTAGAGAATTATTTGATTTCTCTTGACCAAAAAGAAAGTATATACAGTGAAAAAATACTGCCCTTAACTCGTGTTAACTAAACTCCCACCTTGACTCACTGTGAATGAATTACCAACACACCTTTAGGATAGTTACACTGTCATTGATTTTATAAACTAAAACTATTTATTTAATAAAGTATATGATAAAAGATTTGATACCACATTTGATGAAATGTGTGTTACTACACTACAACACATTTCAAAGTTTGTAAAATAGGCCTATATGTAATTACAAAAAATGGACACCAATTATGCCATAAGTACAAAAGCTGCTCTATTAATTAAAAGATAAAAAAAACATGTATGCTATAGCTTAAGGGTGGGGTTGTCTCTTCATAACTGACCCTCACATTTTTAACTGTTTTACATATTTAGGCTAAACTTTCATACTCCACCAGTTTAATTATGCAAACCCTATATCTTGTTATACAGAGTCCTAGTTAAATATTTCATAAAATATTTGTAAAATGTATCGTTTTATAAAATACTTTTGACGGACCGTCAAAGTTAAATCATAATTCTTTTATCAAATAACTTTTATAAAATAATTGTTACAGAGTAATACCGGCCTTAGAATGATTTAAAAGTTCACGTCAAGTGACCTTTAAAAAAATCTTATGTGTGTTTTTGCTATTTGTTTCAGAAACATTGTGTACAATATCAGTCTACGGGACCTCACAGAATTTACGGATCAGGTGAGTGCATGCAATGTCATAAAAAAAACTTTAATAGTTGCAGTGTATAGAATCGACTTTCCCTTTGATCGCCACACATACAGTATGTACCATAAAATGTGCACACACTTCAACGGTGGACAGGAAACACAAAAACAATTTTATGAAAAGTTTATATATACATATGTCCCATTTGACCTTATTTCCGAGATATGGTCATGTTTATACTCAATTATAGTGGAGCTGCTTAACATTATAGTAAATGATCAAAATTGCCACTTTCTGTTTGAATGCAAGCCTGCATCATTCATTTCATAGAAGGACGCACTCTTTATAAAATACATTACATCTCATTACTTACATTCAGGTCGAAGGTGGCCAATCTGAGCACCTCCTATTGTGTTAAGTAGCTTCACATCACTGGAAAACAAGATCAAATGGGACACATGTTTATATTAACGTATTTTTAAATAGTTTTTGTATATTCTTTGCACCGCGGAAATTTTTCTCTCGTGTTACGGTTATTGCTTTCTATAATATAACTCGCTGGACATGTGTAGTTGGAATTTTAGAGCGGTCGTCTGCACGCCATTGTGTAGGAAAGAGGAAAACTTTTGGGTATACCTTTTTCTCTTACACACATATAAAACAATGTGGCAATTTGGCATCGTTCTCTAATTTGTATGAATCTATGAGATACATCAATGACTGGTTAAATGAAAATACAAATGTGTTAATAAAAGGTTTAAAGAGCATAACTAAGTTTGACACTAATTACTTATTTATATAAATAAGTTGATGTAGGCTAATATAGTAATACTGCCTACAAGCTTTATTTCATTATACTTATCTTTCATTATAGGCTAATACTGTTTCGAAAGCGATATAGAAGCCAAGTGCCAACTTTGAAAATTGTTATTTAGTAATTTTTCCTACAAACATACAACCTAATTGATAATTTGAACGAAAAACTACTACTCAAAGTTTGGCAATCAAATTCAATTAATTTTTAAGCTACCTTATGATATTTTTATAATTGTTAAACTTTGAATATACTATGAATTCTGAAATCATATATAATCTAATAGACACCTTTAAATATATTGTAATATAGTAATAATTCCTACAAGCCTATAACCAAAATGATCGTTTGAACATAAGACTTCTACACAAAGTTTGTCATTCGAACAAATGCAATCAAGTCTTTAACTATCTTATTACATTATAGTTAACGACCTTTCAATATAATATGGCCTCTGAAACCAATATACCTACAAGTTAGTAGCCAACTTTAAATATTATATCGTAGTCTTGCTATTAATGTAAGAAACATGGATTATAGCTCCATATTTTAATATATTACAGACATTATTCGTATTTATACAATATTACATGTAAAACTTAATTATATATCCTTTAATTTAAATTTTTCTTCACCCAGGTGGGGCATAACATCACACTCTTTTCAAACACTTAACACTTTTATTCATAAGAGACCTGTTTTTGCACAAGAACATTGAATAATCCGTTAAATATGTCCTCTCACAATAACGCAGACGACAAACTTGAAAGTTAGGTTTTGGTCCGATGCAAGGGGTGTGTTTATGTCCCCCCAGTATTTATAGTATAGTGATCACTGGTTTCGGCACATCCTGAATATTTAACCTAAGCCTGTTTGTTGTGACAAATTTGTGGAATTTGACAGTGAGGTCGGCTAGTAACTGTACACCCGGTGTAACTAACGCAATCTCTTATATTTAAAATACGATAGATACATTTTTTTTTTAGCACAATGTCTTACTATCCATTCGAGTTATACGCTTACATAATAATTACGATGATGGTTTTAGGGATTAGGAAGGCTATATGTTATATAGGATGTGTACCCGCATTGGCGGGAAGGGAGAGTGGAAAACCATTTGGAAACAAAAACTTATTACACCTGACCGAGATTTGAACCTCGATCTCATCATCGGCAGTCTACTGCGTAAGTAGCACGTTAGACCACGCAACCACCGAAGCGGCATATACATAAATACATTGTTTGGTCGCTTTACAGTTTTTGCTTCTTATTTTCAAATGAAAAGGTCAATAATATAAATTAATTCCATGGTGTCTAATAAAAACATTACTATAGCTCGGTTGTGGGAATCGAAATAAACTCAAACATCCTCGGTAGGATTGTAGGACAGCTACTGTAGCCCCATGGCTTCTTTGGTGCTGACTGAAAGCTCACAGCTGACTTCCGAAATCAACATTTAGGTATATACAGTAGCCCCATGACTTATTTGGTGCTGACTGACAGCTCACAGCTGACTTCTGACAGTCAACATTTAGGTATAATACCTACGTTTTGACCGTCAGAAGTGACAGCTGCTAAACATATGTTTTTGCAAATCATATGTTTTGGCGTAGGGTTACATAATTTGGTCTGGTAACTTTTCTAATCCGTCGGCTGTCAGCTGTCAGTCAGCACCAAAGAAGCCATGGGGCTACTGTAACAAAAGTTAACAGATCAACTCTCACTATCCATTCATTCGCCAAAACCATACGATCTTCTGGACCATGTGTTGAGCTGCTGTCACTTCTCGCAGTCAAAACTTTCTTAACAAACTGTTTTTAGTTATTTATTTATTTCAAGCGTTTTTAAATTATTGAAATATGAACTTATGAAAATAACCGTTTGGATTTTTTTTGTGTGTGAAAGCGGCCTCTGTGATTCACTTAAAAGTAAAAATAATTGACGATAATTGGCAAAAAACATAAGGGTTTTTAATAATATATTTTGTTTGTTTTTTCAATCAATAAGTTACGAAAAAAAAATCAACAATACATTAATCCTTAGTGAAGTATTATTAGAATCGTTTACTGACCCTTTTGATTGACAATCTAGTATTACTAAGAAAATAAAAAATATTTTCCACAAGGATTAACATAAGTCATTTTCAATCAACGTTTGCAATACGTATCTTCTGCTAGCTGTCAGCTACCACTCCTCCTACGGTAGATAGACTTAATGTGTGAGTGCGTTATTTATAATTTACATCGTTATCACCTGCGTGAATTTCAATATCGCTCGCTCTTTTTTGTTTCGTGTGTACTAAAGTCCGATAAAACACGTCACTCACCTCATTGTGGCTCATATATTTCACTCTGATACTCCACAATTAGACGTTGATGAAAGTTATGTAATACACTTTCCTTGTAACTGGCATCCTACCGCTGCGAGTTTATAAATCCCCCGCCAATCCCGCCTTTTCCACCCGTGTGAAAGTTCTGGCAGGTATCCTGTGTTGACCGCATCGTGCGGTCGTTGTCTGTCCCCCTATCCCTCGTCACCCCCCTTACTTGTCATCATCGCCTCGTCATATCTCCACCGTGCGATGCCTGATCAGGTTCCTGTATCGTGTCATACTCCCATCACTATCGTATGTCAGCGTCAACACATCTAGATACAGCCTCAGTTGACAGGAGTCCCCGAAGGACGTTCGTATGTGTCGAGGGGAAGTCGGGAGGGGGGGGAGGGAAGAGTGATCTGGCGGTTAGGACACAAGGCCACTGGTTCGGTCCCATGGGATACTACTACTCGGGTATGATAATTACCTATACGTTAGAGTTGGGTGCGGGAGATTGTGTGTTGTCTTAGGTCAAGTCAATGTTTAAATCGTTTGCCTTCCTTTATAACTTTTTGTTTAGAAATTTACGCAAAATACCCAATAAAATAGATTGATAACAACTTATAATAGGCCTAGGATACAGGAGAAGGAAGATAAAAATGTTAAGGTAATATATGTTAGCGTTCGCCAATGAAAATAATTAGAGAATCTATTTTAAAATAGCATTACTGTAAACCACTCCTGATGGGCTTGATTCGGGTTCATCTCATGACCTCTCCAGGCTAGAACATAGCATGGTGCTGAGCCCACCTTTAAATAGTCTATAACTAAGGTTATTTGGTAAATTCACGAATATAGCCTTTAGGAATATTCCTGCGAGGGTGTAGATTGAAAAAGTCCATGGAAGCATAATGTCTACCTAGCATAGGAAACAAGAAAATCAAGTCAGTGTTGTCCAGGCGCAAATAACTGCGTGAGAGTTTAAACTCGTCAGAGGAGGAGGGAAAGTGCTAGCACATAGTTAAGAGGCTTCTCAAGGTGAACTACTTACTTATTTCTTCCTTCTATTTCGAACTTGTATATGGATGTCAAAAGGGCCAGGTTCATCTTCAGACTGATTGCACCTCAAGTGTGGCGTTACACTAAAAACAGGACGATACCTACCTAGATCAGAATGGAATGGGCACGTTTCGTATTCGAAACTGGCCTATTCCAGTCGAGTAGATGTCATGTATTTAGTGTGACGTCACACTTGAGACATACTCAATCTGGTTATGAAAATAGTTCTAAGTGTGTTTGTACTTAGAGTGCTTATGTGAGTCAAATTAAGATGAAATCTGGTTCGCATAATAACTTCAAAATCACCAAGCAATATATTTCATCCTCTTCCCATATGTTGGATCAGTAATTTTCAAGCTTTTTCAACTCACGGCACACTTAACAAGATGCTAGAATTGTCAAAGCACACAATCAAATTTTTAAGAAGAGATTTTTATCGTTAAAAAAGTTTAGTTTTAATATTGTTTTTAAAAGATAAATGGCTAAGATTATAATAATTGAATGATTTAAAAAAATAATCTTGGTCATGGATTTCAAAAGATATTTATATTTATTTTACCACAAACTCATGCGGCCCACCTGCTGACCCTTCGCGGACCACCGTTTGAAAATTGCCGTGTTAGATTTTTAGAGTTACTGATGGTCCATACTGGCACTAAATCATCTAAGAAAAAAACAATGTTGGCTAGCTCATGCTTGTGTTTATAGCTGGATACGCCCGTGAATTTACATATAGGCTACAAGCTTAACAGTTCTCTGAGTCGTTGGGTCTAACTTGTTATATATAGGCGTCTGTAAATAAACGTAAACATAGTCTACGTTTGTTTGTATTATCAATACAGCTAGGATATGGTAATTCCTATGAAAATCAGTGTATAGCTTGTTTCAGTACAAATTATAAAAACAAACAATCTATGACACTGTACTTTTAATCGATGCATTTCTCAAATTACAAGAAAATAATCTTGACCCTCTATTAATATACACATGTTTCTAAATTAAGGATTGTGTAAGCACATAAATTAAAAAAAAAAAAATCTTGTTTCTAGAGTGTAACATCTATCATTAGACTCCCAACTTTAGCTCTGATAGTGTTATTACTAATTATGCTTATTCAGGTGCGTAAGACACATGTTTTTAGGCTATTAGCTCTAAACATTGCACTTTTATTGAATCTCTCGTGATTTTGAATATGGGAAGATTGTATTTTAACTAATCGATTTCGTAAGGAATCAAACTGATTGAATTTTAACTAATTGATTTTATCCGTAATCAAACCATTAAAGTATATTGTGGCTGGTTTGACAACGTTTAAGGGACCTTTACCATTTCTCACACAGCACAAAGTGGTGATATTTTTGTAAAAACCTAAGAGAATGGACAGCTAAATTATTTCATACACTACAAGGGTTCGAACTAGGTTTCTTCTAAATCTTTATTCGGCTGCGTGAAGATAAAAGTGCAAGTAGTAATGTTATTCGAAGCTTTTTAACTCAGTATTCATTTAATTTTTATTTAAAAAAATATAGATATTTAAAGTGCACGTTCTAAGAACACATTACATCGATACATTACTTAAAATAATATTCATACTAATACGATACGCCCATCCATAATGACTAAATACTTACTAAATGAATCTAAGGATGACCCCCTACACAAATGGTGAAATATCTTTAATCGAACCTGGTTCTCCTTGATTTGTGGTTAACAGCCCAAACCACTCAGCCATGGGGAGTTTCCCAAATTAAATCATGATTATGAGGATTTACTGGTTGGTGTCGGGTTCACACGAAGGGTTCGCGTGCGTTTATCTGACCCTAGAGATTCTCTGGTCAAATGCCCCGCATTTATCGTACGGCCCCTGCTGGCTTTGAGTTTTATTTTACTCTTTTGTCAAGTTACAAAAAACTTTTCGAATGTTTTAAAACCTAATTTGAATTCAGTGTACAGTGTAGCGCGTAGCAGTGGGCACCCCTTCCATCTCCTCGCTAAACACTTTTTGTTGTACTAGTTTTATTTATATGCGCCATGGGCCCAATTTCCAGTGTTACTTCGCACAAAACATAAATTAAGGGTGTGTGTATCACTACGTCAGAAATTTGAGTCATTATCCATTTGTTAACTAAAGGAAATTAATTCTAAACATGTGTGATTTTTGATCTTAACTAATCTTCAATCAAATCAGCCCAAAAAAGCTATCATTTTTCCAGTCTTTTGATTTTTCTCTATATCCTTAAAATTGTTGTACTTATCTAGTAGCAACAACTAAAATTTTGAAGTTGTTAGATTTACATTCATTAATATTAAAAAATACTAATTACAAGGGGGTGGAAAAGTTATAACATTACGAGTAAATTAGAAATTTTCCTAGTTCGTTTATAATAACGAAGAATCAAAATGGTAATATAACGACTAGTTATGTGTCCTAGTTTATTTCCGAACAAAGTAGCGGGCACTTTTAACCAAGCTATAAAAGTGTGATTAAAAAAAATTACGTTGCAGTACATAAATTATACACAAATGATTATTTAGTTCTAAACCGATTCGATATTGGGGTAATTTTAGTCGGTAGCGTGCTTGCCTACTAATCAAGGGTCCCATGTTCGATTCTCAGTATTGCTGAAAAATTTATTATTGCTGAAATGTGGGTTTCTCATTTCACGAATTGATGGCTTGGTGTTGTGTTTGTTCTATATTTAAGTTAGTTAATTTCATTTTTCATTTATTTGTGGTACTTAGCGTGCCTTTTCTGAACCAACTGATTATATCAAAACATGACTTGTAAACTAACTTAAATCTACAACAGACACATCATACACCCACCCCGGCCGTTAATTCATTACTGTGAAAAGGGAAACCCACATTTCACTAATGATACTTTTTTTGGCCATGCCAGGAATTGAACCTGGGAATCTTATCTCAGTAGACAGACAAGCTACCGACAGAGCTAAGGGATCAGACTCTTTTTAGCACCGCGTATTACTACCCGTTCGGGCTACCCCTATGTAATATTATAATTTTAGGTATTATATAGGTTATATTTATAGGAAGTGTACCCCCATTTGACTGTAGGGAGAGTGGAAAACAATTTTGGAAAAAAAAACACCCTCAGTACAGCCGACTGAGATTTGAACCTTGATCTCCCCGTTGTTGGCAGTTTAGTCTACGGCAAGAGTAGCGCGTTAAACCACGCGTCCACCGGAGCGGGTGACTGTTAAAAAGTCTGATGGGGATATAATAAAAAGGGCACGTTAAATGTCTCATATAATAATTTTAAAATATTTGAGTTTAGGTATTCATATGAGTATGAGTATCTAAACAAAAATATCGAGTAAAAAAAAGTATTCCTATGTAAAGGAAAATACCGATATTTGTAAAGTATCGATTCTCGTGTCACATCCCTCCTTGGAACGTGGGGAGGGGAGGGGGAAGTTAAATGACTTGACAGTCACGGTCAATCATATTATCCTCTTCCTTGCTAGCACCTGAGCGTACGTACACAAACAAAGAAGTATGCCCCCAACACTTGACGTAGTACCAATAGCAGCAAAATCGCCCGCGGGGGTCGATTCACTTGAAACGTATTATTAGTGTGTTGGCGACACCGCGATGTAAGAGGTGTGGGGTGGGGGGCAAACGCCCCAAGCCCGCCCAGAACAAGTTTCTCCAGAACTAGGAGATGAGGAAACCGTGAAGGTAAGAAAGAAGGGTGTAGTCGTCAGTCAACCGGAGTAGAGAGGTACACAGGAAGCGTTGACCCTGAGCGGTGTTGTCACGTCGCACCGCGACTACACCACTTGTAAGACCAATATAAGTCACGTGACATCGGACTAGCGAGGATCTCGAAACTAACCAAGCGTTGGCATCTTTTTTATTTTAGTGCTGAAACAGTAGTTTTAAAATATGTTGGTATTATACAATTTTAAGGGGAAAGTTACGTGACTTGGGCAAGCTCGTCTGTACTAGAAAATACTGATAGCATAATTTCAATAAATGATGATAATAATAATAATAAATATTATTATAATGATGTATTTTTCTGGGCAAAGTTAAAACTAGCGCCATTTCTTACACTCAACCACATAATAGTAAATACATAGATCACGCTTATACTTATGTACTATTAATATAATAATTGAAATATAATTTAAAATATGCATTTAAAATAAAATTTGACACATAGCTCCTCACATAACTGTACATC
Organism: Timema douglasi; assembly: GCA_901482245.1. Classification (NCBI taxonomy): domain Eukaryota; kingdom Metazoa; phylum Arthropoda; class Insecta; order Phasmatodea; family Timematidae; genus Timema; species Timema douglasi. Next base: position 75,114 of record CABEEJ010000628.1, read on the forward strand.
TACAGACACATTAATTAAATAAATGAAGAAATTATAACTAAATAGAGAAAGTATTAGCATATATAAAACATGATCGAGATAGCAAATAATTTAACCAGAAAACAATGCTGATATAATATAGTATACAATAAACTTGACTTTTTTTTTGTCGTTTTAACAGAACCAAATCAACAAAGATACGCCATATTTGAAATTTTCTTTAAATAAAAAAAATTGGTAAAGCTACATGTCAGTAAATTTAAATTATTGCTAATATTCAATAGGCAATCGTACTCGCAGTCCATTGACCTAAGTCCTCCAGCACTTGATTTTCACCACCGCATCGCCAAATCCGGAGACATAAAAGCCCTCACTATGCAAGCAGCAGACTTGTATTGAGGAAGTCCTATCCAGAGCGCACAGCGATCTCGTGACGAGGATAGTATTTCCCACTGTAGTCCAGAGACAACTTCGTTACTATTTGACGTCATATATGTCAACTTTAAAAAAAAATTGTACTACCTCTTAGTCTTAGTTTGATTCCGAGTATGACTCACTAAAATACTTAAGCTCGTTTACAATTCGTGTACTTATCTAAATTTATGTTTAAATACAACTTCAACACACCATTAACAAAAATATATGGTTTTTAATTGTTTTTGTTTGATATTTTTAACGTGATTTTTCTGAACTGACTGATTATACCAGCACACGAAAATTTCTATGAGAAATAGTGAAAGTGCCTACCAATTTTGCCAGGAAAGGGATTTTGACACACCTTCCAGGGCTCTTTTACATTCCACAACCAACATGGGACCGACGGCTTTCCCTCTGAAGGAAGTTGTGTACGGATTTTTTTATCTTTAAAGAAAAATCTGTCAACCTCAGATAGGTTTGAACCACGAACATCGGGTCCTGAGGTGAGCACTTTACTCCAAGACCACCGAGGTCGATGAAAGTACGTGAATGCTCTATCTGGCAACATTCCCAACGATTGGCTTGAACGCCCTTCCCAATTTTAGCTGCCTCCGTCCATGTTTATTAATGATTTTAAAAATGGAGAATATTATAGTGTTGTTGGTTGTTGCGGGAATCCCCTCCCCCTTTCCTTCCATCTAGCGTTTATTTTTTCCTCCCCCACCTTCTCTAAAGAACCAAAGTATCAGATTATGCAAATCCAAGTTGCTCTGGGAAAGAAATACATGCATGAATATATTTTTTCGTCTTCTTGCCCTCAACAATTTCTTGCATAAGATATTCGTTATCTTGTGTGTTATTTCTGTGATCCTTGGGCGTGCTGAGACTGGCGGAATTAAGTTGCCGTCATGGCGTAGAGTGAAAAGGGGTGTAATAGTCACCGTGGCGTATTGCGGCGTCCCGTGGATGTCCGTCCTCATCTCGAAAATTATTCCCTTCTCTCTCTATATCACGACCCTCTAGAAATTGAAATAAGTTATTGTCTCATTCCGCCCTTGGTCCTATAGCCTCACCCTCACTCCACTTTATAACCCTTCCCATCCCCCTTTTCCCCCACCGCTTTTCTTTCTACGCAAAGCCACAACAGGGAAAACTGCCGCGAAACGGAAACATAGAAAGAGAAGCGGATTGAGTTTAAAAATAAACAATGGGGACTCCAATTAAAGTGAAATGTAAATCTTATTAAAAGATAAATAAATAAAAAACTGCTTGAATTATTTTTTTAACTTTAAATTATATATTATATTATATTATTCCTGCCCGTTTCTATTTAGTGACGTTTGCCCACCCCAATCCCAAGATAGGGATTGACCAGGGGAGCACGTTATAAAAGATGGTAAAAAATATGGAGTTATTTTCTTTGGACTTTTATTATAAAACTAGTATGGAAGGATATTTATGAAGTGTACAAGAATTAAGTATGGACACTACGTGCAAGTCTTTTTCCCATCCCTCAGGTCTATGAACCCCTTCAATGGCCTCTTATGTCCTTCGGTTCCTACATGAGTGTTAGCCCGGAATCCTTAACACAATCTGTACCAACATATATAACCCTGAAAAGTAGCCTGGGGCTGTTCCCTGATAACATTCAGTGAATCTCCCAAACAGACTATAACAAAACTTCATCACCACCAGCCTTTAATAAGATTGCATGCAACAAGACTGTTATTTCGCGTGTGTCCGTTCTTAAGAATCTCTACACTCCTTTTACTACTCAAGCAAATTCAAACTTGGGGCTCATGGACTGTGTGTGACAATTTCTTGCTCACTACGCAATACAGAATACTACACTAATTCTTAACACTACCGCGTTCAACTACGACAGTTTGAGGTTTTGAATCTACAATATTTTGCAAAAACAACAACTTGTGTTTGTGTTCTTGAAACATTAACCTCTTTTTTCGAAATAAAATTATTTTTAAAGATTATTCGAATAGAAGAAGTTGAAAAAAAAATCATCGGTAAAACTTATTTCAGTAAAATATAAACTTATTTGAAACAGTGAGAGAGTGTAAGGGTGGGGGAGGTGGGAGGGAACAAATCAATAAGAGAGCTCATCGTCAAAATCACCAGTTTGTGCGAGGGTTGTAAGTTTCCCCGCTAATCATTCATCAATATAATTATTATAAGCATACAGCCAGAGCTGAAAATCAAGAATGGAAAAAAGACGGAATGAATGAGACATACTCATCACTGACTATGATGATGTGCATTGTTTCCAGATTTTATATTTAAATTTTTTAGAAAATTACTTGATTAAAACATTGTTATTTGATCCGTTTAAATGTCACTAATTTATTTAACAAATCAAAGACGAAATCATTTCGGGACATAAATCCTAATTTAAAGGACTAATGGCCACCCTTATCTTAGAACCCACTTGAGATCTGTGTAATCCTGCCTGCAGAAAGCACATGTGCTCCTGATGTTGCGATATCAATCCGCGTCATTGCCATCAAATGCACGCCCGCCCGGGAGTACTATCCTGATCGCTTCACCGTGAAATTTACAAAATAACATTTCGCCGTCGATAAATTGCAGCGATTGAAAATAAGTTCGCATAAGAGAGGAAAAGTGTGGAGGGGGGATAGTTTTGATATCGAAAATGAGATTTTTGTTTTTGTTTTTTATGCTTTTTTTTTAAAGATCGTACACGTTGAGCGACTCGCGTGGCGATAACTCAAAAAGAGGCCGCCATTGTGTGTATATACACTGTCGACGCAGGATGGAAAATCGAATCAATCTCTGAAAACAGGCGTCTCCAATTTGATGTCTGAACTCTGATTCACTTTGCGGAGAGTTTTCTACCTTTCCCCTCCCACTACCTTCTTTGGACTTGATGGAGAATTATTCTGGCTTTTTGCCTGACTTTTGTTTGCGGAAGACGAAAAGATACTTCGCTTTTCTTTTCCTTTTTTCAGGAAGAATTATTTAACATATTTATGCTATAGAACTTCGTGCCTTGTATTTGTTGGGCGGGGTGGCTGGACTTGGGGCATAAAGACAGGGGGGACTCACTTTTGGGACACGTTTAATAGCAATCGATGGCTATCTTTATTTGTTTGGAAAACAATACAGTCCTTAATCCGGCAAAATAAAAATGATTTGAGATTATAGTGTTTTTTGTGTGGTTTTTTATATCCTTTGCGTTGTTTTGATATATCTAACGTTGACGGAAAGCCGCTATAAAGCGTTTCGATACCTTGAGTTTTATCGCTTATTTATTAACCATTCTGTTTCGATTATTATGTAGATGAGTTGGAATGTCCTTTGGTGGTGGTGTTTTATTCTACTCTCCCCAGTACAACTTTTTCCATTGCTAGATACGTTATTATATTTATAAAAGGCGTCCTCTTTTGAAGGGTTTTTATTTATTTATTTATACCAAAGAGCGTTTTAGTAATGTGATGCTTTTATTTAACTTAGTGGTGGCCCAATTGAGTATTTGTCCATTTTGTTTTTCTTCATCTAACACCAAATATAAGCATAAGCAAACCTTGGTGAGCACTCACCACCGGTAAAATAAAAGAGGTTTGACTGTAACCATTAGAGTAATTTATTTAGACGTTTCAACCTGAATCACTATTATTATTATTAGTATTATTATTATTAGCACCGCATCTTACTACCCGTTCAGGCTATACTCACGCTAATGTGTAATGGTAGGGGGATTGTGAGATGAAATGGAGGGCGTAAAACAATTTTGCACAAACTTTTTTTACTTTTCGGATTTTTTTTGTTTTTATTGTTCCATCCAGGATATTTTAATACTAACACTATTGCGGTACGGGTTATGAAAGTAGAATCTAGAATAACTATAGCAGCATTCGCGTGAATGAAAATTGACAGATCATTTAGAGAGAGAAAAAGTCTTAGATTCATATACCGACCTCCCCTTTATTGGTAAACCACACAAGATGAGACTGACGTTTTTGTCCGCATACCCACCAACTCATGTTTTTGTAGTTTCAGATCACTTAAACTTATTTTTTTATTATATTGTGTTGAACTAATTATAAATTATCATGATACATTCATTAATAAATATCACATGTTGCGAAAACTGTTCAAACCACCTTATGAATTGCATCATTAGTTTTAAAATAATTAAAACAAGTGTCATGCTCTTTTTAAGTAGCTATGCAATGCTTTATTAACAATTATTATCGAACAAATCAATATTTTGTTTTTGTTTCTTTGTTGTAAAGTTCTCTTAGTGTATATGCTTGTATGATTATATTCATTATACAACAATATAAGAAGCAATAATATTCTTACATATTAAATTTTAACAAAATCGGTTCACCCGCTTCGGTGGCCGATGGTCTAAGCCTAAGGTGTCTTTCTAATGTTAGACCGGCCTGTTGATGATGGGGAGGTCGAGATTTGAATCCCAATTGGGTCTACTGTTAGTGGTTTTTCCTAAATGGTTTCCCTCTCTCCTTTCACGCACATACTGGTGGATTACCTCTAAAATGCTTATCCCTCATCCTTAACCAATTAGAGTATTTATTACATATACATATTACCTTAACAGTTGGTAGGATGCGGTGATAAAAAAAACCAAGGGAAAATAAAAATAATAGTTTCTTCAAACTCTTCATGTTTTTAGTATCACACCTCTGTACTTCTAATATTTGACAAAGTAAAAGTATAATATAATCTATTTAGCACCGCGTCTTACTACCCATTCGGGTTATACGCTTTAAGTACTAATTACGCTATTGGATTAGGAATTGGGAAGGTTGAATTAGAGGAAGTGAACCCGCATTTACTTGTAGTGAGAGTGGAAAACCATTTAGGAAAAACTACTCCCAGTTCACCCGACCGAGATTCGAACCTCGATCTCCCCGTCCTCAGCGGTCGAGCTCATCACGACAAGCGCGTTAGCCAACTACGCCACAGAGGCGGGTAAGTAAAAGTAAAAACAAATGCTCTTCAAACTATAGAGAAGAAGAGGCTTACCAGTTCAACTTGTTTTACATTCCCTAGTCGTTCCACCGAGGTATCCTACACATCCAAGCTCTATTTTTAGGAAGCGACAAATGTATCAAACTATAAAAAGAAAGTTTATGTTGCCTGTACCACCAACACTTTTGTGTTAAGATAAATCTTGTTTAATGTGTTCTATTGTTTACAAACTATCCTGATATACGTCGTAATATATTATTAGCGGGGCTCTGTCTGAACTTTGAAGTCGTTAATTGGACCGTGGAGGGCGCCACTGAAATGAATTGCCTGGAGGCGCCAAAGACCTAAACGTTTTCCTTCAAGGTGTGTTTTCACAGGGTGGACTATGCGTGACTGGGTGGATTGAGGAGTATATGTTGGCTCTAGGAGACCAGGGGTAGTCGGGTGGGGCTGTCACCCTCCTTTAAAATTAAGATGTGCGCTGAATTTGCATGTTAATGGTGGACACTGGGCACACGCTGCTTATCTAATTTAGATCGAAGTATTTTTTTTTATCAAATTGTATTGCACTCTTAAGAGAGCCGTCGGTAACTTACTCTCAATTTATCGAGGAGGCCAACTTCAGCTCACCCGCTTCGGTGACCGCGTGGTCTAACGCGCTACTCTCGTGTTAGATTAGACTCCCGATGACGGGAAGATCGAGGCTAGAATCTCAGTTGGGTATACTGAGAGTGGTTTTCCAAAATGGTTTTCCACTCTCCTTCCACACAAATGCGGGAAAACCTCCTCTAAATATAACCTCCCTAATTCAAAACCATTACTGTTATTTAGTACATAAGCGTGTAACCCACACGGTTAGTAAAACGCGGTGCTTTTATGTATATTCGCTCACATTAGCGTGGAGTAAAGGATGTAAGAAAAACACCCCCACACCGCTCCACCCTCAAGGATTGGAATCCTGGCCTCCTCAACATTGACCAGGGTCAATATTATGTGTCCTTGGACCCCTTGGCCACAGTTTCGGGTATACCGAACCCACTTTTTATATCGTACTCTAAACGAAGGATAAATTAACATGTCCAGAAAATAGTACCGATCTTAAAATCAATGCTTTTATATTTCTGACAATTTTTTTAAACTTTATAACGTTATTGTTGTATTCTCTCCGAATGTTTTAAATTAACAATAGTTCGCTTAGATAGTTGAATTGTACAAGGCGTCACTCTTAATAGACTGCTGATTATGGGGAATTTGGGGTTCGAATCCCGTTTGGGTGTATTGAAAGTGTTTTTTACATTATCCTTGCACACACATGTGGATACATTTCCTTTAACTTCTACCTTCCTCATCCATAACATTCTAACGTAATTAGTTCATATGCGTAGAGCTCAAACGAGTTGTGAGACGCGGTGGAAAAACAATTACATCAAAATTGCACAATTCTCCGTTGCTTGGTTCAAGGTGACGCACGTTGCATTTGACGTGTCAATATTTGACTTTAACGAGAAAACTTGGTAGTGCAATTTTTTTGTCTACGGGTACTTAATCCTATCACCCCCGTGTCTGAACTCTATATTGCAGGGGTAAATTTCGTTCACGGTAGGAGTTTACCTCTGAAAGGCCTTTTTCCCTACCAGAAATCTATTATATAGTAGGATATTGGTAGGAAAAAAGAACCTTTCAGAGGTAAACTCCTACCGTGAATGAAGTATAGAGGTGTTTTGTTCACGAGGTAAGGTGTAGAGACTAGAGAGCAAGGTTGCTCATCCTATCTTACCAATGTCAAAACTCTAGTATTACAGTAGAGATGTTTTGTTCATGGGGCAAGGTGTAGAGACTAGAGAGCCAGGTTGCTCATCCTCTCTTACCTATGTCTGAACTCTNGTGTTTTGTTCACGGGGCAAGGTGTAGAGACTAGAGAGCCAGGTTGCTCATCCTCTCTTACCGATGTCTGGACTCTAGTATTACAGTAGAGATGTTTTGTTCACGGGGCGAGGTGTAGAGACTAGAGAGCCAGGTTGCTCATCCTCTCTTACCGATGTCTGGACTCTAGTATTACAGTAGAGGTGTTTTGTTCACGGGGCAAGGTGTAGAGACTAGAGAGCCAGGTTGCTCATCCTCTCTTACCGATGTCTGGACTCTAGTATTACAGTAGAGATGTTTTGTTCACGGGGCGAGGTGTAGAGACTAGAGAGCCAGGTTGCTCATCCTCTCTTACCGATGTCTGGACTCTAGTATTACAGTAGAGGTGTTTTGTTCACGGGGCAAGGTGTAGAGACTAGAGAGCCAGGTTGCTCATCCTCTCTTACCGATGTCTGTACTCTCACTAACGAATGATTGACTCCCTTCAAATCGGGTACATAAGGCAAAGGTTGAATAATGTTCTACCATTTAGTCAACTATATTTAACACAACGTTTATTTTATAATCTCCACCAAAAAAAATAATTGCTAACTAGAAAAGATAGCCTTTTCTTGTTCGCGATAAGAGTGAGAAATACATTATTTTAAGATACGTTAAATTAATCAAGGGATTTTGGTGGACAGCACTGGAATAAAAACTTGAGTTTTTATGCTAAAATAATCCCGTCCTAGGATATTTGCAGTGTGAAGTGAGAGTACTCAGTTATAAAAACTTTCGCAAATGAACGTCCAAAGGGTTGATAGTTTGCCTTGCCTCTGTAAAATAAACCTGACCCCAAGGAAGTCGTTATCTTCTTACAGCTTTGATTTTGTTTTTACATGCAGTACGTACCTGTCCACCCTAACTATTCCCATATTTACATTAACAGAGTTCCGACTGAATAGGATAGAATTTAGATTAAATGTAAACGCATTTAAGTAGAGAGGTAGATACACTTAGGGAAATCGAATTTGGACCTCCCCGTCACAGGCAAACTAGATCAGACTAGACTGATGCCTTAATATCGTGTGAGTTTATAAATAAGCAGTGCCCAGATTTTAATGGTTCATCACATAAAAGGCCTATAAGTGCATAAACTGTGTTCATGTTCCCCTTGTTATAGAAATGAATATTTTATAGGTAATGTTTTTGTCATTATTTGATATTTTGAAATTTGAGGTAATATTTTCTTGATTTATGTCACTTATGCGTCTTTTTAAGTGTTTGTAGGCATTTTTGAGTAATTTTAAGGTATTCCGTGTTGAAGTGTGTAAAAAAAAGTACTATCTATATTTTATAAAAGCACAAATAATCAAACATAAATTTGTTCAGCACACAGTTGCCGGAATAAGATAATGTAGACAATGAACGTTGTATCCTCTTTGCTTGTTTGGTTGTAAAATAAACATTCCTGGTGAAATACTGCAACCAAGCTGGAGAGAATTATGTTGGGTAGATCCTACTTTTGAAGCACCTATTTTTAAAAATATATATATTTACAAGAGTTTAGTAGTTAAAGGTTTTTAATTAAGTTCTACAATTTGTAAAGTATGTGATTGATTTACTCTTGTAAATTTATTGCTTGTTTTTGTTGATATTTTTAGGTTATTTTTTGGAAAATTTGAAGTATTTTTTTAGAATGTTTAGGCCATTTTATAGGTCCTTTCTTGATCACTTTTAGGTAATAAAATTCCTGGCTTTAATAATCAGAAAGGCTGGCCAGGTTGTCAACCTCAGCGTTTTATATCTCTGTTCCCCCGGAAATTCGAGTGTGTGCGCGTGGCGAAACGAAACAAATCCAATCCACCTGTTCATGTTCCGCCTCCAGACACCTTCGCTTCAGAACCAGGTTCCTCGATGATTTATTCTTCACCGGGCAACAGGAAACGAACCTACCACCAAAGGGGACTGTTTTCATAAACGCGATTTTGTACTTTCTCTCATAGAGAAACAATATTATAATCGTTAAAATTGTATGTCTTAATATTGTGGTGGTTTCATCTATCCACCAACCCCCAAAAAAAGTAAAATTATGTGTGCTTGAACCTCGGGCTATAGCTTAAACTGTTCGATGGATTTTTTTTAAGCTTGATATTTAGGTGTAGAAATGTATACTTGTGTTTTAGATGAAAATTCATCTAAGGGAGGTAACTTAATATTTATTATTTTTTTCGTTATTGTAACATGCACTTATCTGAACCGACTGATTATATCTGCACACTACTATATAAACAAACTTAAAATCTATAACAGATACAACATCCAGCCCCCAGCCGTTAATTCATTACTGTGGAAGGAGAAGCCCACATTTCACCAATGATAACTTTTTTTGGTCATTTCGGGAACAGAACTTTGGACCCTTTGATTAGTAGGCAGATACGCTACCGACTGAGATAAGGCATCTCACACCCTATTAGTGGATTTAAATATATATATATATATTGCAAACTTTATTAGAATCTATGAGAAAGTATATACGTTAGTATGGTACCAATTATTTATTTTGGTGTAACGTTAATTGTTATTTTTTGTTATAAGGTTGGAGGAGGAGTAAACTATTTGAATCCTGGTCGTTCGTTTCTAGCCGGACCTCGTGCATGAACTGAGAAGCGTGCGCAATAAATTATAATTGGCTATTTTAAGCGAGGGTTTGTTTCGCTTCATCGCCTCTTGTTTTTCGTCATGACCATCAGCTAATCATAAAGGATTCGCCCCTCCTCCCTTTCCTCTTTATCTTATTTTATTGTAAAATAAAAGAAAGCGTGTGTTGATTTTATCTTAGAATGTAGATGTCTCTTTTTGAACATGTCTTTACATAAGCTTAGTAGCAGAAGTACCCGGCTTTGACTGGAGTAACTGCCCAATGAATTGCGTAGTTACTCCTGGCAACACTTCTTTACTTCAAACCGAGAGGAAAAAATGTCTTTTTTATTTTAATTATAGAATCTAGAAAAAAAATCCAGCTTTGAGATGCACACGTTCGTGACAGGGGTTACTGATTTTACAATTTCAGATCTAGTCTGTCTGCGGTAGATATCTTGCGGTACTTATGAGTTATGACAGATAAACTCTTCATCCTATTAATATATCTATCACTGTAAGTGAAGTTTTAAACTTTTCTTTAGAAATGTAAACATTAATCTATTACCTTTGAAATTGTACAATTTTAAGACTATTTTACGTGGTTGGGATACTTCGATTTACGACTAGCAACTATATATCTAAAGTATCACTTTACACTTAATATAATGGCGTTCTTAGTTATCTGACAAACACCTGATAGTGTAATCGCCATTTTGTTTGTTTTTACTTTACACGCAAGTAATTTTCTTTATGTTTTTTTTATTTTTCCTCATATGCAGAACCTGTTTAACTTTTAACTAACCTTTGAAATGGACATAGATGTCAAAAATACATTTTATTTAAGAACCGTTTGACTTACTTAATTTTCCAACCTGCGTGGAAACATTCGTAACGAACTAACCGCAGAATTCGAGGACTTATTATAATAAATCAGCATTGTAAAACCAGCCCTAGAGCATTGGGTTGAGATTCTAACTTGGATATTTCCGTCAGCAGCAATCCAGTCTATTGTGAGCTTGACGCCTTACATCGCGAGACCACGAGCCAGACGTCAAAAATTTCAACCAACAATAAAAATAAATAATGGTTCATCTCTAATCAAATTATTAACTTATTTTTGAAAATACCCTTGTTTTCTAATATACACAAGGTTAATATATATTCACATTTAGAACGGTTTCCCAAAATGCTTTTTTTTTTAAACTGCTAATTGGGTTTCTTCAGACATCTAACTAATAATTCGTTCTTCATGCGCCAGCTGGAACAGTATATTTCTTTTCTTTTTCAAGATTTGTTATTGTGTGGTTTAATGGGTGTCATAACAAGGGTTATTATCGCGTTTTAAATAGAAGAAGCTAAGTCTTTGATAGCCAGTTCTGGCATCAAAGTCATCTGACAAGAAACGAGCCTGTGAAAATAAAAGCAACCATATCACTCCCTCGCCACCACACCCCCGCTCAGTAACTCAACACTGATCAGTGATCACACTTAACTCCGTTAAAAACTTTGCCGGGAGGAACTATTTTAATAGCAGATCTTGTAATCAGAATGTAGAAGATCCGAGATACTTTCTTTTCTCTTTTTTTAAAATAAAAATTTTTTTAGAACGTTGAGAAGCATGATGGGAAACTCTAGTTACGTTGCATCTAAACTGGTTTTGTTGCCTTAAAGGAGTGAAGCTTTAAGAGGTTTGGAAAAAAAAGATATTAAAATATTCCTGTTAAGGAAGTGTATAGGTTGTTTTTAAATGATGACTCACTGGATAAGTCGTGTACAGTATTTATTAAACAAGTAGTTACTTTATTATTGTTATTTTTCTGGAGGTTGGGCGGCGGTAAGGGTGTTTCATATTTATAGCTTCACGCTTCGCGACGATAGTTGAATATTAATATGTTATGGGGAGAGGTTTAAATATTTTCTGAAGTATATAAGTTGGGAAATATATCGACATCTTAAAAACAAACAAAAAATGTTACTATCCTGGTTAAAAGCCTAGGTGGTACATATTTCAATTGGTACGTTCAACACAAAATTTATTAACGACTTAATCTAAGGGAGATAGAAACTGGAGGATGGTATTTTTTCTAGAAGAAATGTACTTACATTAACATGGAGGTGGGATGGGTAATTCATATTGACAAATTAACTCACATGGGGGGAAAAATACCCCACCCCACCCATCCATAGCATTGAGCCAAGGTTCAAATCTCTACTTATCCGTCACTGGGGTCTTAGGTCACGTGATAACCGATGACGTTACCGGGTATTACTCGAATACGATTTATATCCCATTCATGGTTCTCTGAAAGGTCTTTTTTTTCTACCAATATCCCACTATATAATAGATTTCTGGTAGGGAAAAAGGACTTTCAGAAAACAATTCCTAAGCTGAACAGACTTTATTAAAATGTAGATTGTTCGTCATATTGGACCATTATTTTGGTCGCTAAGGCTTGTCTGTTAAGTGATAAGTATTTATGCACTAGGCTAAGTTTATCTTATTAAAGCTATCAGCCTGCTTTTGAAAAGGAAAATTTAAGAGACTGATTTAGCACCCAGGAGACTATTTTCACTATTTTCTTAAAATTTGCTTTATTCTTAAATCAAAATTAAATAAAAATTGACTGGATTTGAAATTGTTTGGATTATTCTTACCTTAAACTCAAAAATTATAAAAATCAAATAATAGTGTTTATATCAAATAAAATACAAAGAATCGCGTCTCATAGTAAAAATCTATGGTTTTCATAATATTTATTACTTTCAGACAAAAAAAAAAGTTACTGTAATTTTTTACAGATTTTATCATACAAGCATACTATTTTAAAGTGTGTGGTCAGATTTTTAACAAATTCCTTAAATTAATTTACATTATTAAACACAAAAATCTAGCTCAAAGGCTTAAACGCGCCTTTAACTATTCTTTCTCTCTTTTTTAATATACACTTCTGTAGACATTTATGTTGATCACTGTACCTTCCGCTTTAAAAGGATGAGACTTTATTTATACGTGAACTAAGAGAATTAGAGGCACAAAACACTAAAAGAAAACCAAAGAGGTAAGACAAGTGAAAACAAAGGAACTACAGTGAATATAAAGCACGGGGTCTGTGAGCTTAGGAACAAACTAATGCTCCCCTTGAGGTTCCTAACGGGTTATTTTGAGAAGACAACATAGTGTTTGTTTTTGTTATTTTGTTATTTTTATTTTTTCTGTTTCCTCCTTTCTCGTGAACCATTTTCAGACTTCTTCCTTACGCCTTGGCGCCCCTTGTGACTGTCAAGACTATAAATGGGATTCAAAAAGTGTACACTCTTTGTATACTAAGACAATTATAGATTACCTCGTTGTTTACAAATGCAGGTTTATGATATCTGTAGCACACGAGCTATCTGTGGAGAAATCTGTTTCTTTGACCACATGGTGTGAGGCGTCAATCTCGTATTATACTAGACTGCCGATGACAGGGAGATGGTTGTTCAAATCCTGGTCAGGTATATTGAGGAGGATTTTTCCAAAATTGTTTTCCGCTCTCACTCCTCTCAAATGCCGGTACCCTTTCTTCATATTCAACCTTCCTCGTCCCTGACTCATTAGCGTAGTTGGTACATATATTTATAACCTGAACAGCTAGTAAGACGTAGTGTGATAATAGTAATAATAATCTTTGGAAAAATAAATCCTCTAACCCTCCCGTCCACCTCAGTAACCCCCAATTTAACACAATTACCCACACCAGTGCGAAAGCGGACTAAATGTAAAGATCATGAGGTCTGGTTCTGGTGACAGGGAGGTCGCAGGGATGAATCTCGCCCGAGTTTAATGGATGTTGGTGTTTCCTAAATGGTTTCACACTCACCATTTACGCAAACGTAGGTACATTTACTAGTCTACTTTTCTTTTCATACCCCGCCATTGTAATTAAATTAGTAAAACCAGGAGTCAATGCCGGATGGGTAGTAAGACGTGGAGGAAAAAAAAATTCAACCTAATTAGTTATAATGAGCCCCTCTCTGATACCTTAGCTCAGTCGGTGGCTTGTCTTTCTACTGAGTTAAGGGCCCTGGGTTTGATTCCCAGCATGGCCAAAAAATGTATTAATTGTGTAATGTGGATTTCCCCTTTCACGGGGATGAATTAACAACGAGGTTCTGGGTGTTGTGTTTGGTCTAGAATTAAGTTAGTTGATAAGTTATGGACAGAAAGTGCACACTAAATTATTACAAATTAAAACTGGCCTTTTCCGGTGGACACTCGTATGAAGGCGCTAGTCATGTCGTCTGGCTTAACAGTGACGGCGAGGTCAGGGCTCAAATCCCGACCAGATGTACTGATGTTTTTATGTCCAACTGTATTTTCTCTCTCCCTGCGCTCAAATTCTCGTAAATTTTCTTCTTAATTGTAATTCCCTAATCTCTATCCTCCTTAGTATAAATATTAAATTAGTCCGAACTAGTAGACTTGATGAAAAAAAAAAATAGTAACGAGGACGTTTCAAAATCTTTTAGCCTTTCACACTTGGTTAAAAGTAAGTATTTTATTTTAGAAATGAGTGTACGTCTTCGAATGGATCTAAATGTTGTGTGAACACCTCAAGTCCAAATACGGTACGTGCTCTATAAAGAGAGGAATAAGTTTGGAAAAGGGAAAGAAAAAAACCCAAAAAAAACACGAGTTACCAGATAGCAGTGAATATGAATGTGCAATCTATTTTTATTTTATTAATTTTTTTCAAAAAAGGGTGATGGGATTCGCATTGAATATTTCCAAAAGTAAATGAAAAGAGGAGGGACCTAGTATGGCCACGCTAATTGATGCACTCCCCAACCTTGTGTAAAAGATTCTAGTTTCACCTCTCGCTTAGGCTTGATTCTTAATGTCTTATGGCTATTGTGGGGATCAAAGTGAAAATGCAATAGGTTTAAACATAGTCATAAGCGAACCTCTTAGGTTTTTTAACTTATACCTTTAACACAACTTTATTAAGATGAGGATATAGGGGAAACAAAAAATAAGGCAGTGTTTTCGCAGTTTTTTTGTAGCAAAACTTTTTTTGGCCAAAATAAACTAAAAGATTGTTCCAGTAGAAACATATGTATATATATATACTTCAATTTTCTTCACGGAGGCCCTGGCGGTCTAGGGGTAAGGTGTCAGACTTCTGTGCTGGTGGCCGGGGTTCAATCCTCGGTCCCAGCACAAATTTATCTGATTACCAAACCCTTCCTTCACCTCTGACAAGACATCTTGTGAATGTACTCCACCGTGGTTCGGATTCCACGTTAAACTGTAGGTCCTTCATTTCATCTCACAATCACCCTACCATTACACATTAGCGTGCGTACAACCCGAACGGGTAGTAAGACGCGGTGCTATTAATAATAATAATAATAATAATAATAATAATAATTTTCTTCACATGGCGATATCAACAATTTGTTAATGAAAAACTTTTTAAATTAAGAAAAAAAGTTATTATTAAACTCCAGGATACCTAGACAGATATTCAAGAACGTGAAGTAAGATGTGGTGCTAAAAAAATGTAGACTATGTATTCAATGTATTTGCAGTGTGCTCTGTAAAACATCAAACCCAATATTCAAGAACTTAAAAAACAAATCAGTGCCAACTATCACACTCATTTCCAGTCATTTTTTGTGAGCCATCATGCTTATTGATTGATACATTAGGTGACCTGGCGGTCTAGGGGTAAGGTGTCAGACTTCTATGCTGGCGGCCGGGGTTCAATCCTCGGTCCCGGCATAGATTTATCTGATTACCAAACCCTTCCTTCACCTCTGACAAGACATCTTGTGAATGTGGGGAATGCCAGGCCTCCACCGTGGTTCGGATTCCACGTTAAACTGTAGGTCCTCCATTTCATCTCACAATCACCCTACCATTACACATTAGCGTAAGTGCGTACAACCCGAACGGGTAGTAAGACGCGGTGCTATTAATAATAATAATAATAATAATAATAATAATAATTTTCTTCACATGGCGATATCAACAATTTGTTAATGAAAAACTTTTTAAATTAAGAAAAAAAGTTATTATTAAACTCCAGGATACCTAGACAGATATTCAAGAACGTGAAGTAAGATGTGGTGCTAAAAAAATGTAGACTATGTATTCAATGTATTTGCAGTGTGCTCTGTAAAACATCAAACCCAATATTCAAGAACTTAAAAAACAAATCAGTGCCAACTATCACACTCATTTCCAGTCATTTTTTGTGAGCCATCATGCTTATTGATTGATACATTAGGTGACCTGGCGGTCTAGGGGTAAGGTGTCAGACTTCTATGCTGGCGGCCGGGGTTCAATCCTCGGTCCCGGCATAGATTTATCTGATTACCAAACCCTTCCTTCACCTCTGACAAGACATCTTGTGAATGTGGGGAGTGCCAGGCCTCCACCGTGGTTCAGATTCCACGTTAAACTGTAGGTCCTCCATTTCATCTCACAATCACCCTACCATTACACATTAGCGTATAACCCGAACGGGTAGTAAGACGCGGTGCTAATAATAATAATAATAATGATTGATACATTGATTTTTGTATGACATAAAGAAGTGACTAGAAAAGAATACTTTTTAAGGGTATTTCTATAACCATCCCAAAAATAGGGGGGCGTGGGAATCTGACCATTTACATAGGAGGGCGTCAGCTGAAAAAGGTTGTGAACCGCTGGTCTAGAAAAAAAAAGTTACTTAAAAGAGCTTAGAATTCATTCCATTTGGAAATAGCCTATATTTATTTGATCACTTCGACAAATAAAATCAATTTATATAATTTATCAAATTTACCAACTTTATTTACGAAACAGTTAAGTATAAAACCGTTATAAATACATTCCAAACTATCATGAAAAGGCATAGTTACCGCGAATGGACAGCTCAGATTCTTCTCTAATCGAGAAAGTATTTTTTGGGCGCTAATAGCCTCGCTATGAGATTTCCAATTAACAGCAAGTATGGCGGAAGTGAATAGGTTGAGGTGTGTAAAAACCGGAGCAGTTTTATGTCTAAAGGAGGAGTGGCGAGGAGGCGTTGATGGGCTGACCAGCCGCGGTCGGTCACTCCAGTACCTTCACCTTGCGTACCGCCACTAGCGCTCGTTCGCCACACCTGATAACTACTTGCTGTGTCACTTCCGGCTTCCTCGAGCTTACGTATCTTATAGATTAAAAGCTTACAGACTATTCGTCCCCCTGAAATAAGATTTATATCCAGGACTAATTTCGTGCCCGATTTGCTTAGATTAATTAATACAAGTTTAAATTTGTATCTATTGATTAAATAAAAATGATTAAATCTATGTAATTGCCAAAAAGTTCAAAGGAAAAATTTGACAGCATAGGTGGTTACGCATTTTTCTCACATTTTCTCCTAGCTTTTGGCTTCCGAACTGTGCATAGGCTAGTTAACTAAATATAAATCATAACATTTCCTAGACCTAATTTATTCACATTGTCTAATAAAAAGGAATATTAAAAAAAACACTAGGAAAGATTGCATTCTGAGCCATTTAAATGGTAACTACTTTATCTAGCACCCTTCAGTGATTTTACAGTGACGGTTCCCAAAAGTATTGAGAAAAAAATTTGTCGCTTTAATATGAGAATCAACGCTGAACATTTGGGGCTAACAATCATTACCAATGAATAATTCGAAATGTGATGGCAGGATAGAAAAATTAAATGTTGTTAACTATTCTCACTACATGGTATTCGAACCCCGACTTCCCTGTCAACAATTACCAGGAGTTAGTCTACCTCCTTAGAGTCTTAGAACATTCGGCCATGTAGAATGAATTATATTTGAAATATTCGGTAATCAAATGTATTAGAGAACGGTATTATTGTTTGAATTGACCTCATCTAAGATAGTTGTTTATCTTTGAACTTTATTTGCAACCGATTTGTCTTAATCCTCTTCCATTCTCTTATCACTCTCCCAAAATCTCTCTCCAGCCACTTGGCGAAGGGAATGGGCTGCCATTTATATACACATTAAATTACTATTATTAAAAATTGGATGCCTATAATTAATCTATACTTTAGCTGAGTAGCTCATCTCCCTATTGATTTAAGGGTTCTAGGTCGATTCCCAGCAAAGATTAAAACCTTATAAATTGTATAAATTGATCCAAATGGAGGCTTACTCTCTCACATTTGAAAATAGGCGGCCGAAGGGGGTCTGGTTATGGTGTATACTATAGGATTTAGTTAGTTTGTAGGTCGTGTCCTGATATTATCACTTCGTTCAGAAAGAATTTATGGTTTAAAAAAACCATGGCATATAAAGACTTAGTTGTTTCACTAGTTTATGAGTTTTTTTTAAATATAAGATTAAATACAGATTATTTCCCATAGTTTTTTTAGTCGATGTTGAATTATCACCACAGATAAACACAGCAACGGGTTAAGCAGTAATGACGAGTGAGTGGCCGGTCAGACGCACACCAAAAAAATAAAATAAACGGCTACAAATAAAGGTGGTTTATTTTACTACATGTGAGTGTGTGTATGAGAGAGAAAGAATCACGAAATGCTCGCCAGCAGGTGTGGACTTAGCGGGAGTGCTCGGTAAGCTGAACAGGTTGGTCGGGTTGCGGGTTCGTTTCCCCGTACATGATGGAAGGGGGATGAGAGGGAAACCCGATAGCTTACAACACAAATGGTTGACCGGGGTTGAGAGGGCTAGTGTGTCGCCGTCACAAGACATGACACAACGCAACCACAATACTGGACCATCAACCACCTGACAAAGAGGGACGGGAGGGGGGGAAAGGAAGCCTCAGAAAAACATCCACTTCCACTCACCATGGGTAACACCCCCTAGAGATGCAGTCATTAACTTTGGGAATTGATTAGATAACTTTTGAATTTCATTGTACACTGACCTGGGACACAGTAAAAAAAAGGGGGGGAGCAGGGAATTTGATATAATTTCTGGAATTTTTACATATCAATAAAAAAAAGCAAATTTTATTCATAATAGTCAGCATAATATTTTTTCTTCCAGTTAATACACACCACGTATCTCTTTTTAACACTGTTTTACGTGTTGAGTTTACTAACCTCAATTATCAAAATCAACATGTGATTTACTTGTCATTTTTCGACCCCTCTACCACGCGTGTTTAGCCAAAGTTGAGTCTTGTCTACGCTCATGCGCGATAGTTTGACTACCTATATTATAGGAAGAAGAAACTTTAGCTCAACCGGTAGCGCATCGACTACTATTCTAAGGGCTCCAGGTTAGATTCCCGGCATGGTCGAAAAAATATATCATCGGGTAATTTGGGGCTTTTCCTTTCACAGTGATGAGTTAACGGACAGGGGACAGGATACTGTGTCTGTTCTAAAATTATGTTAGTTTTGTGTGTCGTTCTGAAATAATCAATCGGATCATAAAGTGCACGTAAGAGACCTTTCGACCAATGCGGGTGTAAGTTCAAGTGCTATAAGCCGTTTATAACCTTGATGTTAAATTTACTAAATAAAAATACCCAAACCCGCATCAGTGTCCGAATCGTCAAAGGCGTCATTCTCGTGTTAAATTGGCCTGCTTATGACAGGGTGATCGACGTTCAATTCCCATTAGGGTCTACTGAGGTTTGTTTTCCCTACATGATTTCCCACTCTCCTTTCACGCAAATATGGGACTATTACCTCTAAAATGATTTCTTCCTCGCCCCTAGCCCTTAAAAGTAATTATCATCCACGCGGGTAGTAAGACGTAGTAACAAAACATACTCATCACTCTCCACCCTAACTCCAAAAATCTACTTGGGTCATTTCACGATCCCATTCATAAATTATATTTATCTTAGACCCGTCCTGGTATAGAATCCAGTCCCTTTGGATCATGAGCACTTATTTCCCTGCCAAGGAGGGACGAGCTACTGCCAGAAACCATTTCCGTTTACCAGACAGTACCTCCCGTCTTGTAGCCCAAAGCTACCTGAGTCTGCCCTCTATGTGGTCCTGTTCCATGACGTAAGGAGATAAAAATACGGTGGGGAAGGTGATGGGTAGAGAAGGGGGAGGGGGGATTGTTAATACTACAAGATTCTCGGCGGGAGCTGGACTATTTCGAGTCCACTCCTCAGGTTATATATTTAGTCCGTCCTGCAGTCCCGGTGCCTCTCGGCCAATCAGCGAGGCATCTCCCCCCCTTGTCTGAAGGACTGACTGACCCACCACCACCAAACAACAGACAACCAAGAACCTCTTTCTTCCAGCACGCATCCTCAGTCACAGAAGAATAACAAAAAACTTTTGTCCAGCATAACAACGAAAAACACAAAGTATACCACCTTAATTTTCTTACGAATGTACATTTGGGACACCTTTGAAAGAATACAAACATATTTTCTTCTAATATGTTCGACTTGAGGGTACGACGTGGAGCGCGGGACTCGCATTATATAGTATGATTTTAGTAGGAAGAACAGTAGAAGTTAGTTACCCTAAATTTACTAAAACAGTTTTAATAAACTCATACATCAAGTCATGATATCTGCAGGTATTGCTTTTGATAGATATTCTCAATACCTATAGATTAACACAAACAATAAAGTAAAACGTTACCAATGTTGTCTTCAAAGAAATACTTTTGAATTTTCTCTATTGTTCTTCCAACCAAAATCAGGGTATACTATAGAAGTTAGCAGGCACTGTGGAGTGATCTATGTATCCTAACTTGGGCCCAAGCAGCTACCTTCATAAATACCCAAAAATGCACCCTTATAATTTAAAATCCTTAGGTAAAAAATATTGGTCCTAATACAAAATCAAGCACCATCATTCAAATTCACAAAATTTCACGAATCACAGGGACACTAATCAAACACGTGTTTTTTTTTGTTCAACAGCATCATATAATCTATTCCACTTAATTATGTATCACCCTCATGCCAAGGGGATAAGGGTCTGCGAATGCAACCTTTGAAGCCCTAAAAGCACGATCAGATTAAATACTCCCAAACCGTCTTGGAACTTTCGCCATGTCGGTGCAAGTAGGAATGGCAACGATATATCGATATAAAACTATATCGATTCATTACAAAACATCGTAAATTTATATCAATGTTTTAGTATCCGAAATATCGATTAATTCATTGATAAAGTATGTATAATGAACAGACTACACTTCAGGGGCTGTGAATCAAAGTAAATGAAACACGGGCCGGCCTCTTGGTGTAGGAGCTGGCTACTGATCTAGAGGTCCCGGATTTGACACCCGGCGGTACCACGGGTATTTTTCCCGAAGGGTAATTGTTCCTATGATCGCCATGGTCTGGTTAATTTGGCCTAAGTTAGGTTCAAGACCTCTAGTGGCACCACATGATCATCATCCACATCATCTCATCGGGGCGAAGTAACCACATCTACATGGTGACCCAACCACAGAAGACGGCTGTGCATATCACCCACTGCCAGTAGAAGACCAGGAATGCACAGCCGACAACCCCTGATAGTATACGCTATAGTAAACAAAACTTTTATTTTCTCTATTTTTACTAACCGATTTCCCTAACTATTTTTTATTAAACTTACTTGCTCTTTTTAACAGCTGAATAAAACATCATAAAGTGGAAATCAGTTAATAATAGCATTACAGTACAGAGCAGCAGCCATCTTTATACCGTCATTCCATACATTGAAGACACCCTATATATCAATATAATATGATAAATATATCGTAGCTTTCGGTATATACTTTGTGATGTTTTAAATGATAATTATATCGATATATTAGAGCAAATTACCAGCCCTAGATGCGAGGAGAAGCGATCTTTACTTCGTCGAACCCACGGTGTCTGGAAAGAACGGCTTCCTCACCCCCCCCCCCCCNCCCCTTACCCCTGAAAGCTGCAACATCGTGTGTTCGAAGAAGAAAACTTGGTTGGCTCGGCCTCGTTAGATCTGTCTGACGGTTTGTTCTTTGGTTGGAAAAGGTGGGGGGAGCTGACAGACAACTTGCTAACTCTTCTTCTTCCCTGTGGTGTGATCGCAGCGTCGCGGGGAAGTTACAGCGCCCTCGCATCACGCTAATCCCCACTGTCGGAAAACTAATATTAGACAGACGGTTCTTGCTTGTCTGGAGATCTCGCTGGGAACTGCTTCTTGCTTGTCTGGAGAGCTCACTGGGAACTGCTTCTCATGACCCAACATGGGTTTTTTAGCGTCGATTTTATGCCCTTTTACACACCCCTTATTAAAAAAAAGTTAATCAAAAATAGAGTAGGAACACGGTAAAACGGGTGGTATGGTCCAATTTTATTAGGAAGGGATATTTGACAGCTAGAAAAGTTACCAAGTGTACTTTAATGTGATCTGCAGCTTCTAAGCAATATTGTCAATGTTGGCCGCAAAAATATGTATTTTGTGTTTTTTTTTATTATTAAAATGGGCTGTACCTTGACAGTTACAAAAGTGACTAAAATAACTTTAATATATTCCCACGTCGAGTGCTATGATCTGCAGACATACTTTAGACATTTAGTAATAATGCTGATAAAATAATATTTTTAAATGTATCAATGTTGACCGAAAAAAGTTTTAATTTTCTAAAAACCCTTTTTAATTTTTTTAATACCGTGCCTTACTACCCAAATGTATGTATTACAAACGCTGATAGCTTATGGATGATGAGGGTTGGATTTAGAGGGAGTGTACCCGTGGAGAGACAGTGAAGAAACCATTTAGGAAAAACCACCCTTAGTACAACCGACTGGAATCGAGCTGTGATCTCTCAGTCATCGGCATTGTAGTATTTTGTGAGAGTTGCGCCTTATGCTGGATTCACACATAAAGCTACTTTATGCTGTGCGACCTTTTTTTTTTATCGTGTGTTTAACATGTTTGCATGCACTACGCTATACTTTGAAGGTTTGGTAGGGTATTTGCAATCCTCAAGACAACATGGTCTTTTGTGGGTCTGTCCGTTGTGCGCATGCGCATCACAAAATGTTGCGCGAGTGAGATATAAAATTCGCCCGGTCCGCATCGCATAGCGTAGCCTAACTTCATGTGTGAATCCGGCATTACACCTTGCAACCACCGAAGAGGGTTCTTATTGTGTTCTAAGTATTAAAAAACCTGGCTATGTTTGCAATTTTAATTAATGTCCCCCTTCCCAACAAATGTGTTATACTATATATATGAGAAATATTCTAAGCTTACCTCGTGGGACTCAAACCATTATCTTAGTACCCCAGGCATGGATTCGAACCCACAACTCCCCGTCCCCTACAAACCAGTCGAGAAAAGACTGACGCCTTTTTCTGCTTATTCACCTATGCGGATAGCGATTATGTATATTAAAAAAATCAGGTTCACTAACCATTCGGCTAATCCGTCCTTTTTCTTTATGTTATCTTTTATTCTCTTTCGTTTGCCGTGTGTCATATTTTGCATAGCGGCGTGGTTTTATTGTGGTTTCAAAGAAGAGTCGTCGCTCTTTTATAAAACAATAGTAATTATCTTTAAAGCCCTAATGAAGGACGTTTTGACGGATCTACTTTGAGCGTAATGCCTACTTGATTATTCATTAAGCTATTCTTAATTTATAATTGATTGTATCGCCGGCATACACTCGAGTACAGTACGTTTCCGTGGAGCGCGGCACACCTCACTTTACCCACAAGTCTGAGACTACGATGTCCGAGACCGTAAGAGCGGACTGACAGTCTGACGGATCGTGTAGAGGCCCTATAAAATGAAACAAACAAAAAAATTAAATATACAAAATTGTTTGGTACAGTGTTCACTGGAAATAAAATACCAACAAGATAGGTTTCATTTGAAGACATAACGGAGAATAGATTTTTATTTAAAAATAATTATCTCTCTTATAGGTCTATATTATCACATTTAAATTTGGGATAGCTTATTTAAATGTAATTTAATAACTAATAATACATAGATTTTTTTTGTCCCACGTCTTACTACCCGTCCGGGCTATAAACACACTTAAATGCATTAGCTTATTTTTTAATATTTTTTTTACACCGTGGTTATACGCATGTGTATTAATTACGCTAATGTGTTAAGGATAGGAAACGCTGAATTTAGAAGACGTGTATCCGCATTTGTGTGAAGGAAGAGTGGAACACCATTTAAGGAAAATCCTCAATACACCCGACCGGAACTTGAACCCCAAAATCAGCAATCCAGTTTCTTACGAGATTAATGATGCCTTAGAGTCCTAGACCATTTGACCACCGAGGTGGGTAGTTACATTAATTGAATACCGGTGAGAAAGGTAGAGTTTAGAGAAAATGCATCGCCTTTGCGTGGGTATAAGTAGTGGGAGACCTTTAAGTACATCCGGCCGTAATCTGAACACTGACCTACCATTCACAACTAAAACAGACGAATTTGACGTTTACTCTGCGTTTCCACCGATTATAATGATATGCGCTACTAGCTTTAAAGTTAATTTATGCCAAAGACGGGGAGATCGGGGTTCGATCCTGGTCGGGTGCACCGAGGTTTTTATCCTATACGGGTTTCTACTCTCTTTACACGCAAATGCGGGTACACTTCCTCTAAATTAATCCTTCCTAATCCCCAAGCCATTAGCGTAATTAGTACCAAGGCGTATACACCGAACGGGTAGTAAAACGTGGTGCTAATTAAAAAAGTTAATTTCAATTTTATGTTTAGTAAAATAGAATGTGTAAATGAAGTAATGGTGAGACGCGTCATTAGTGGTAATATGTCAGACATTTTGTTTCTCTGTCTTGAAGCGATAGCTCAGAATCATAAACCTGGCCTGAAGCTGTTGTGGCATGTCAGGGGATCATAGATAAAGAAGTAGATTTTATTTAGGCCGTAGATACCAAGATTTTGCCCAGTCGTTAAAATGGTTTAGGCTTTAGTTCCATTTACTGACAAATGACATTGCGAAAAAAAATCGGTTTCATTGGGTCATGAAACGTCGACATCCAACAAAAGCTCGAGTTCGATTTGTTTGACTATCACAATACTTTCTTTACCTAAAGTATGCAATAAAGTAAAAAATCTACTTAAAAATAATATAATGTATAATTTAAAATCCCTCTTTAGAAAATTTAGGTATATTTTATGACAAGTACCCTTAAATTATTTTAAATTATATGAATTTAAGATATAGCTACAAAACCACAATTTTAAGTGAACGATTTTTTAAAAATTAAATTCACGTAAGTCTACGATTTTCTCCATCAGAGTATACATGGCGTGCCATAGCGTCATCAGTCAGTGCGACCCCGGCTATGCTTACTTTCCTTACCTACAACGGGGTTGTTTTTACCCCCCTGGGTGGTGCTTCCTGCTTCCCCCCCCCCCCTTCATTCCCTCCGGTTACCCAAACCCCCGTGGCTTTTTCACTTGGAACCCGCGATAACACTCCGCGGTGTAGTTTTCTTTTTTTTTCAGTACTATTTATTTGTTCTCCGGCCTGTGTTTTCTATCTGCCATTGTTTCTGTGTTTGTCGGGTTGCTGTTCATTAATCATATCTCTCCCCCCCCCCTGTACCCCCCGTCGTTGTTATGATTAGTATTCCGGACAAGGGAGCAGGACTGTGACGCATTATTTTATAACTCCTCCCTTACCCCTTTCACCCCCTCAACCCCTTCTCCTACCAACAAAAACAAAATAATTGTGTGTTTGAGTCGTGATTTTCATTGTATTTTTCATATTATTTTTAATCTGGTAGCAGTTGATAGGTCTGGTTCGTTCCTTCCCCGCAGGCCTATAGTTTTTTGTTTGTTTGTTAATATGTTGTTATTTGGCGTCCACTTTTTAAATACAGGGTCTTGACCCGTACACGAGCTACGAATTAACAATATAGGATAGTAAGGCCCCGCAATTGTTTGCCACAACTCGAACCCCGGGTCGCGTACTCTCAGGGGTGTTTTGCCCATTCTACCTCCATGCTAATATAGTCTATCTACAATAGGAGTGTCAAATCCCGGGTCGCGTACTCTCAGGGGTGATTTACCCATTCTACATCCACGTTAATATAGTATATCTAAGGTAGGAGTGTAGGTAAGTTACAGCTAACAGAAGGCTCTTTATTACAAACATATAGTATTACTAAGCACATAACTATTTCCGAATTTATTAAAATTAGTGACTTTCAGCCAATGTTTTCAATAAAGAGCCTTCTGTCGTCTCAGGACTCGATATTCATTAGTTCAAAACCAGCCACGGTCGACGGATTTTTCTTGTGTGATAAAAATCCGTAGCACAACTTCTTTCGGAAGGGGAGGGAGGGGTCAAGCCTTGTCATTCTCATGTCGATTGTGGAAAGAATCGTAGAATGTATATGAAAATACCGTTTTTCGGCAAAATTGATAGGTGATTTTGCTCTTGCTCATTTTGCTGGTTGTCACTCACCTACACCCCTAGCGTAGATGGAATATAGGTTCCTTTTCTCTAAACTACCTCATCTCCTTCCCTTCCCCCCTGTTTTATCACCTCCACTTTCATTAATAATTCTGGCGTTGGTTCTGTTGAACAAACTAAATAAAATATATGCATATCATAAGATATATGCATATTATAAGATCAAGCCTTTTCCTATTAAAGAATTATTGTAAGAAGAACTGTATTTGATAGTAACAAAAGTTAATAAGAGTACGTTCATATGTTCATACGTAAAGTAATGTGATTTACAACTGTCGCTTTAGTTTTATAGACAATATTAATACCTTAAAAGCAAGACCAATAATTTAGTAAAATATATTACACGTGAAAAACCAATATAGTTTCCAAAACTGTATCCCTACCAGAACCATACTGTAACCCTTCTAACCCATCCTTGACCACCAGGAGTTTTATTATTAGGGCAGCGCAGGTTTTACCCATAATTGTAGGCACCACCGGAATCGAACCGGTGTCCACTTGACATTTAACTGGCTTTCTCAACCATTCAGTTATCATATGGACGAGTTCTTGATGTTTTATACTCTGTTCTTCCAGCCACTTTGCACGGTTTTCCACCAAACTTCGTCGCCAGTATCGGATTCCTATCTGCTAATAATACTTTTCCGTCCCCTCCGTCTATTGCCGCCCCTTCCCGCCTTCTTATCCGTCAGACATTCAGCTGGAAATATGTCTGACTTTTCTACCCAGTGACCTAAATACTCGTATATACACACTCTGTAGTCAAAATTTAGACCTTAAGGAAAGAAAAAGAAAGACAAATCTTGAAAAACTTAGCATTAAAGGGGCATAATTTTTGTTTAGAAATTATAAGTTTTAAAGGATAAATATATTTATGGTTTGTAGCTGGGTTCTCTCTAATACCTACCATTGAACATTATTACTACGCTCAAGCTAGTTATTGACCTTAATTGACGAATTTGATCATCAAGATTAATTCGATACGGATAGTTTTAAGCTGTATTAAATAAATAGTATTATTAATACCTATTAGTAACTTATTATTAATATAATAAGCCTTACATTCACATAAATTATGTATTGAAATAAAACGTCAACGGATGAATACGAAAACGACTCATTTCAGTGGCCGCATGGTATTACTTACTTATAAGCGTCAGTTTTTATCAAGAGAGAAAACAGATGCTTATAAGTAAGTGGGTTTCTAAGATCACTTTTCCTAATTTTCATGGCTGAAAACACTTGTTCGAATGAATATGAGGATGCGAATATATTTTTGGGCTTGACTTAACAATTTTGGAAATATTGATTTTGGTATGGTTTTGTGAAAAATATCGTTTTGTATAGCTTTAAAATGTTTGCTTGACAACGCAACACATTTAAATGACCTATCCCTCAGGCCGAATTGAACACACCGGTGGGCCGTAGTTTGCTCATCCTTGGTCTAGGGCTTCACTCTCACAGTACACTAGACTATCGATGATGGAGAAATCGTGGTTCAATCCCAGTCGGTTGTGCTGACGGTGGTTTTCCCTAAATGGTTTCCACACTCTTTTCACGCAAATGCGAGTACATTTGAAATCTAACCTTCCTCATACCTAACCCATTAGCGTGACTAGTACATAAGCGTGTATAAAACCCGAACGGATAGTAAGACGTGGTACTAAAAACAACTAAGTCGCGCTCCAATTTGGTAGACAAGTCCAAAAGGACGGGGGGTGTATTTTCCAAGTGTAGGCTAGATTGCTTGATAAACACATAATTACTATCATGGCTTACCGTATGACAAATTCATAAAGTCCTCTTTTTAAGGTCCCATGTGATATTGTGTTATGTTTTGTGTAGCGCCTGTACGTATGTGCGTGTTGGATCGTGATTAGTATGGGCGGGCCCCTAGGTCCACTACCAACCATACTGTGTAATGTTACTACTACACCGCCCTCTCACACCGAAATATTGAATAAAATCAAGGGGTTAGACTATAAGAGTGGGAGGGGTAGACACTGTATCCTCGATCGCGCCTAGCAATATGTAGACTATAACCTAACAGGCCTTGTTTGTTCACTTGCCTGTTCAGAGAGAGAGAGAAAATAACAAACTTCTTGATGCTTGTTCTGGCACGGAGGAGATTCAGAGGCACGGCCTGTGAGATCGCCTATAAAAATGAGGGGTTGTTTTTCTCTTGCTGCCTGTTCAACGAGAACGTTGTACAAGATATGCGACATGGCTTGCGTTATCTTCATCTTGGGCCATATTGCGCATCCGCAAGAAAGAAGGGGGAAAAAAGCATTTTAAAACCCCTATATATGTTTATATATATTCATTCTATTGTATTGGCCACAGTTATGTGTTTATTTTCGTGTGTGTTTTGACCAATAACTAATAATGGTGCCACACTGAATCATTATTTAGAAGTGGAAATCTTCGTTTATGTAAACCATAAAAATGTTTTGGTTTGTGTGCTCTGCTTCTTTCTACCCGTCTTACCTATTAGTAAATTTATATTTTAGGATAAAGGAGGGGGGAAGTCTGTGCGGTGCACCGTACCATTTATTTGAGTTATTTAACGTGCACTTTATGAACCGATTGATTATATCAGCAGCACATGACTTATAAACCAACTTAAATATAGAACAAACACAACACCCAGCCCCCCGGCCGTTAATTCATCACTATGAAATGACTAACCCACATTTCACTAAAGATACATTTTTCGGCCATGTCAGGAATCGAACCCGGGGCCCTCAAGACAGACACGCTACCGAATGAGCTAAGATGTCAGACCTGAACTAATGGGCAGACCCAAGTTACGCCAAATAATTGGCCATCACTAAGGGCGGAAAAGGTTCACTAATCCCGTGCCTGAATTGCACCCAGTCCGTTTCAGTTAGATTACTTTTGAACCTGTAATCCCATTCAACTCCTAGCCCCTAACCTAACCTAACCTAACCTCAATTTTACATTTTGAACAAAGTAATTATGAATTTAATTCTTACCCCGCAGTTCGTGTAAGGATATGACCGGGCTCGGATGAGTTGTTCCGCAATTCGTGTGCACCGTTCGCACCAACTGTGTACGAGACGTAAATGTTCAAAACACAGACAGTAAAATTAAACAGAATCAATCATTCATTGAATAAAAACTGAAACAGCTTGGTTTTACAGTCGGCACAATTCGGGTCTGGTCTTTGAAGTTACTTTTGGGTCCTTGGCGCAATTCGGTTTCGGTCACCCATCCACCCCCCTGAGCCAGGTAGATTGGCGCAATTCAGTTGAGACCAAACTAATCGCATATACTAATTGGGTGGATATGACGAAAGTAGAATTTATTTTATGAAATATGCTCGAATTTGAGGGGAGAAAGAGCGAACACTCGTTTGAGGAAAATTTCCCTAAGTACACACAACTGGGATTTGAACTGCAATCTCCCCGTCATCTGCAAACCAAACGTGATTCCTTAGCCCTCCAACCGATGGGGATGAAAACGTTCAATTATTTACACATGCTTATTTTATGATCTTCGTCATTCAGGAATATATAGGTATAAATAATCATCCTAATCCCTTAAACAATCAGCGTAATTAGTACATAAGTGTGTAACCCGAACGGGTAGTAAGATGAGGTGCTAAGAAAAAAGAGTTTTAGTTGAATTAAAACTTTTTATGGCTAAAATCATACGTATATCTAAGTATGAAAAGTTAAATTAAATTACTGAATATATATGAGTATGAAAAGTTAAATTAAATATTAAATACGTAAGATTTTAGCCATAAAAAGTAATTTTAATTAAACTAAAAACTCCTTTTTTTAGCACTGCATCTTACTACCTGTACGCTGATGGTTTAAGGGATTAGGATGATTATATTTAGAGGAAGTATACCCACATTTGCCTGGAGGTAGAGTGGAAAACCATTTTGGAAAAACCACCCTCATTACACCCGAATGAGATTCGAACCTAGATCTCCCCATCATCAGCAGTCTAGTGTAATATGATAATAGCGCGTTAGACGATGCGGCCAGTGAAGCTGATAGAAAACGTTATTGGTTGTCAAAGACCGAAAGTTGATTGTGCCCGTAGGCAGGCGGAGTTGCGTCGTATACGACGGCATAAATTCTGCGGTGCTGACATCACTAAATCCTTCCTACCTTTTAATTCCCATTGTTATAATAGTTTTATTTTAACAAAAAGGGGGACACTTCTATAAATTGTGGTTAAACCGCAAACGCATTTCTCTTTCTTTTTCTCCTTCCCTTTATTTTTGCGTGAACATAAAATGGTGTTAAGCCGGGTGAACCGAAAATAAATATAAATTAGCGGGAGTGTACTGCAAAATCGACCAAACCACCAAATGTAGTCGAACCCCGCCGCGATGTATCAAGAGACCAGAGTTCAATGCCATTCTACTGCGCTTATATGGTTTGTTGTCACTATTTTACAGTTTCGTGTTAACACAGGCTTGATATTTTATCTCCCGTTGTTTTCATCACCGATATTTGAAACAAATCAATCAAATAGTTGTTTGTAAATAACATTTAGAATTTAGGTGAGGTAGAAGTGATTTCTAGTTCACTGGAAATTGTTATCTTGGGTAGTAATACCAATTATTTTGATAAAAACTCCAAAACGTGAACCCGCGGTCGAGCTATACCGACCGAGCGACCGCCGCCGTTAAGCGATTATAGTGCCACCATTGGTGGATAGAGGGTGTCCTGAGGTCAGCATAACGAACTCTCCGGCCTTTCATCTCAGTTTTCTATACTGTATCGGCTATTATTTATCCAAATAGCTCCTCATTTGTCCTCAAGAGGCTGAGTTCGACCCACTGCTACACAGAAAAATTCTGGAGGCACTAGGGGTCGAACCCAGGACCTCTGGATCTATAGCCAGGCGGGAAATAATAACCCAACCTGATTTAGGTGAAGCTGTATAGTAATGCTTAAATGCAACTTTTCGTGTTTTTTTCATACAGACACCCACCCACTTCGGCGGTCACACAGTATGGAGCGTCATTATTTGAATGTATACAGAATTGCAGGTGTTAGGGGTTTCCCTTATGTGATTTATAAATGTGGTTTTACTCTTAACCAGGGAGTCGAACCGGAACTGAAATCAGAATCGATAACCGAAATTAAGAGTTTTTAAGGAACCAGTACTGAAACTCTGAAAATAAATTGCCTATTAGCCAAAACCGGAATAAAAATCTAGGCCTATATATATTTAGTTACATAAAGGTTCTTACACAAGTTCTTTATCTTTAAAAAAAAATCGCCTTAACCCTTCTTTCTTCAACTTAATATTTTTTTTAATGCTATATTTTTCCTTTTTTCGGGATATTTTTTGTCAAAATTGTATATATTCCTTTGTATTTATTTATATCGATAGCTTTAATTTGTTTAAAATTATTTTTAACGTATTTTTTATATCTATACTATTTAATTGAAAACTAAAAGAACCGGAACTGTAACCTAATTAAGAACCAAAAAGAACAGAAACTTTTTTTCTAACTTGAACCAGAACCGGAACCTTAAGATGTTTACCAAAAGAACCGCAACAAGAACCAGAACCGATAAATATTTCGGTTCCACTCCCTGTTCTCAACGCTAAATCGGGGCAAGTTCCTTCAACTTCACCTCTGACAAGACATCTTGTGAATGTGGGGAATGCCAGGCCTCCACCGTGGTTCGGATTCCACGTTAAACTGTAGGTCACTTCATTTAACCTCACAATCACACTACCACTACACATTAGCGTAAGTGCGTATAAACCGAACGGGTAGTAAGATGAGTTGCTAGTAATAATAATAAATGCACAAAAACGCACTCACACACACGCGATATATATTATTTACGGTTGATAGATTGTTGTAGCACGACGGCTGTAGTTTAAAGATGTGCGCCTCACTCTTTTGTCTTTGGGTGTAAAAGTCGTGGGTCGAGGGGGGGAGGTTGGCAAGCTGTGGCCAAGGTGTTAAGCTCTGCTTGCTTTCTCTCGGTACACCACTGAAAAGTCGGGTGGTGAACTCGCTCCAATTGAATTATGTCTCCCCTGCCTCCCCTTATTTTTCTTCGGTCGTACATACTTTCGTGTCTTTGTTCTTCCAGATTCGTATACGTCCTCTTTGTTCAGTGGTTTTGAGTTTTGTTTGTTTGTTATTATTTCACTGAAACAGCAAACTAAACATTATGTTGTATTGGTACTTTTGTAGGCTGTTGTTTAAGGCCATGATTTTTTTTAAATAAATTAGTGTAGGCCTATAGTCGTGGCAATAGCTGTGCAATCTTTTCACCAAGCAAAATAAATCTGAGGCCTTTATTCTGCGATATTTTCTCTTTCCCATTTCTCTTTGTGTTTCATAAGCCCTTAATATCCGTAAGTTAAGGATGTATAAGGAAATGAAGGGTATCACAACGTGCCCACTGTCCAATATATGCATACGGTTTTGTATAGTTATTATATACGCAATAAACAGACAGTATCTAAGTATAGTGGTTAGAACACGAGGAATGATGGTTTATTTATTTTTTAGCAGCGCGCCTTACAACCATTCGAGTTTTCCGAATATTTGTACTAATGGGGAAAGGATTAGTTAAGTCTGAGTCTACCTGCAGAAGATTGGTAGATAGGGGCTGGAGCCCCAGTTGGGTCTATTGAGGACGGTTTTCCCACTCTCCTTTGACGAAAATGCGGGTAGACTACCTCTAAAATGCTTCCTTCCTCAGCCCTACTCGAGTAAAGTAACCTGAACAGGTAGTAAGTAAAACGCGGCGATAAAAATATAGATATAAAATAAAAATAAAAGTATTAGAAATTGTTTGGGGGGGGAGTGTGAAAACTATTTAGAGAAAACTGCCTCTGTACACTCAGTTGGTGTGATATATGGTTCGCTAATACCACATAAAACAGTGATTTTCTCACCCTACAACTCTTTCATCATCACATCGTCTCTTTACTATAACATATTTACATATTCAAATATTAATAAATATGGCTACAACTTGGTGGTAATGTAATAATATTTTTCTTTATTCTCATTGGAACGGCGCCATACTTGAGAAATAGGGGTTAAAATGCCCTTGGTCGCACACAAATCTCGTAATGTTTTGATTAGAAACGAGATAAAACTACATTGCTTCAATTTAAAAATATTTCTTTAGTGAACGATATTAAACACGTATGTATTTCGAATCGTGCCTTTTTTATTACTATTTAATGACTGGGGGCGTATTATTATTATGTGATTCACCACTGCTCCTTTAAATTTAATTTTAATAATTAATATTATATACCGTTTGGGGAAAATAAACTAAGGTATCGCCTGTGCTCGTATTGAGTTTTAACGGAAAGTTTTCATTTACACAGGACCTAAAGTGTGTCCAGGCCCATTGGCTCTCCCAATTGCCCCTCCCCCCCCCCACCCCTTGCTTTGATGATCCTATCCCATACGATAATTTTTATCTCATTTCTAAATACCTCTTT
This sequence comes from Timema douglasi, assembly GCA_901482245.1. NCBI lineage: Eukaryota > Metazoa > Arthropoda > Insecta > Phasmatodea > Timematidae > Timema > Timema douglasi. The sequence goes on from CABEEJ010000628.1 coordinate 108,857, forward strand.
CTCTCAAAATAAAACTCTTTCTGTGTTTTCTTTTATCATGGGGGAGGAAGTCCTGTCTTCCAGCAGGATGGTTCATATGCGAACTACCACCATTTTGTTTCACTTTGTTTTGTTCCCTGACGTAATGGAGACAAGATGAATACTGGTCCGGACGAGTACATCACTTTGTCGGAACCGATCCCTTGGGTAAGAGAGAAGTTTGGCGGCTATCTCGCGCTGCTCGGTCCATGTTGTAGCTACCGATTCGTTTTCGCGTCTTTCTTCCGCCTATTAGCAAAGGAAACAACTCGGCACAGTGGTTTCATTTCTAGTCCCGCCAAATGAATGTGTATGCCTTCCCGTGACTTATTTGTCAGAGCGGTTGTACACTAAGTGCTTTCTCACGTTCCAGTCTACGCCACGATGTTGAAGAAACAAGGTACCTACATAATGTTGCTGAAGGACGTTTTCGTGATAAGTTTGGCTTCATGAAATAACTTACTAAACAACAATGAGCCACCGTGGGCAGTCAAGTGGCAACAATATTTATAAGTTTGCTGGAAAGAGCCTTTTTTTGATATAAAGTATCAACATTTTGGTGTTTTTTTGTTTGTTTTTCGGGCTACGTTGACGGTATTTTACTATATTACTAGTGTTATAGGTATTGATATTATATATATCAAAAGTTAAAATTGGGCTTGTGCCCCCTTCCCTGTTTACCCCATAATGTAGCCTACTTACCTTACATTATTCCACTATGGCGCACTTTATAAGTTATGGCCATAGTGTAAACCATCCAGGCAATGCTACCTTTCGAGGTAAACGAAGTATACTTAGGAATAGGCTGATTTTGTTAGGAAGGACAGTATCTGGCAGTTACTAAAACAATTTTAATATAATCATACATCAAGTAATGTTATCTGTAACTGTCACTTTAGATATTATCAATACATATAAAATAATAATTTAGTAAAATGTTATCAATTTTGGTTGCATCAAAATTGGATAATTTTTTGTCAGCTAGACGAAAATATCGATGCTCCAGTTGGTTGGTGTCTGAAGCTAAGGCGGTGCCTGGCAGGGGCGTCGCATGGGGGAGCGGGCACCCTTTTGAATTGGTTTGTTCGTGAAGGTGAAGTAAGGATTTTAATTCCGGCCAGGGGTAGTTTATCCTAATATCCCTTAAAGCAAATAAGTGTACAGGTCCTCTAAGCTTTACCTATCCCACTGGTGTAGCTAACTGTAGATAGTCCGGGCTGGTAGTCATACACAGTGAAAAAACTTAGTTAGGATTTGAACCCTTTTAAGTTATTAAAGGGTTGCGTTGGCCTCAGAAGTTGTGGTCATAAACTACAAAATGTTGGAAACCGCTCTAATAGAATCAGTTAAATTTTCTAATCTAAAATACACGATTTGAACAATATCTGAAAATCTTAATCAATATATTTAAGCTCAATTGGATATTTAGATTTAGTCCAGATGCAGGTAAACTGAAATAAATAATAATTCAAGTTGCACAGAAAAAGCCTCAAACCATCCCTAAAATTTTATGAACAAAATGGCTTTATTTATGGTTCAAACAATATAAAAATTAAGATACAAGTACAAATTAAGGGGCTCTGTTACCATAAAAGCACTTCAGAGAACTTCTAGAGCTGTTTAATATCTATAAATTTTCCCAGCCTTCGGCATTTAGGGGGTTATGGTGCCATAAAAACACTTCAAATAGCTTCCAGAACTGTTTATCAATTAGAACCATTTCTATCTTCCGGAAATTAAGGGATGTGACCACCAACCCCCCCCTCCCCCTCTTTCAGAAATTATTGGCTGGTTACGGCTTTGCAAATAAATAAATACATTTAAAAATACAGTTGCCTAAAAACTCGGTTCAAGGCTTGATTATCACCCCAAGTTTAAAAAAAATGGGATCCTCCTCATGGTATGACCCCCCGCCCCCTTGCCCCCACGTTCTCAACATTGGACTCTCCTTTGCTACTTGGATTTTTTCTAATTTTGAAATGCTTAGAGTTGTGAAAAACACTGGTTCACAACGCGCCCCACCAATATAGTTCGTGCAACGCCCCTGGTGTCTGGTAGCTCAACTGGGTAATCCATCATTCCCAGTGCTGCGGTCACCGTCTCTGCCTTGAATGGCTCACGTTGCCGGCAAGAGCTCTTCTACTCTACCCTCTACCCGTTTCAACCACCTACAGATGTTAATAAAACAAATAATACCGAGAATAAAACGCCAGTCGCTTTCACACCAGGTGATTTTTTTTCTATCTCTATTTCTCTCTCTCTTCCCCCCCTCCCGACTTCTCAGTTTCTTACGCTTCCTACTACAAGAAAGTCCCGTTTTCATCCGAGGTTGTAACATTTACATATTCCCCGAGCAGCACGCTAGCGAACAAGTCCTCGGTTCCTTGTGTTTTTCCACCCTTACCCAGGAGCTGACTAAATTAATGGCACTACCCGGGTGACGTCTGAATATACGGATTATTACAAGCCGTTCATTATATGTGACAGTAAGAAAGGGGGGGTTGCGGCATTTAAAAATATTCCGCACGTAAACCAGCAATTAACTCGAATTTTCCTCCCCGTGCATGTTTTCGCCACGTTTTTTTTTCTTCCTATATGTATAAATAAGTAGAGCCCAGCCCTTGCAGGCCCCAAAGTATCGTTCTTCCTTTTCTTTCGGTCCGGTTCTGGCCTCTGGGTCACAAACGGAGGATTTAGTAGGTGTGATTGTATCGTCTTGGAGTCCGGGACACTTTTGTCACGTCCGCCGTAAGAGGTCATGGGAAATAGGAAATATGCGTCTAAATTTAATTTAAAGTGGAGGCACTATTTGGGGAATCTACGTCTTGTTATTTTGGGTTTTGTTTTCTCTTTCCATAGCCCACAACCAAGATTCCTGTATTGTTAACAAGGTGCCCTGGTTTGGTTCCCATCAAGGTTGAAACTCTTAGTTTTCCCCCTACGCAGTGTTGTTGAACTGACGACTGGGGGATTGGCTTCTGTGTTTGTTTTAGAATTACATTACTTTGTGAGTCGTGTTTTGATAAAATTAATTGGTTAATAAAGTGCACGTTAAATACCCCTAATATTAAAACAATAATAGCATACTTGTGGCCGAAATTCATTAGGCCTGCCTCATCAGTTATTAATATTATGTATTTGAGATTCGAAACAAACAATTTGCGTGTAAATTAGCTCCTGTGTTGTCGTGGTATTAATAATTCCTGCAATACATATAATTGGCCCTGGAACTTTTTTTTTTCGTATGGTTTAGTGACGAAACGTTTCATGACGTATATCATAACCAAAGGGAATAATGACGAGGTTATACTTTTAAAAAAAAGTTTAAATCCACACCTGCATATTTACTCTTCTTTAGTTAAGGTGCGTCGTGAGAGAAGGAAGGGGGTGGGGGGTGAGACGAACCCCAATCTTTCCGTCACCAAAATATCAGTATATTGCGAGAGTATCGTTATTTGCCTGTGATCGCCGATGCGGGTGATTGAAAGTTGAAGTTGGCGCTTACAAACCCATAAATAACAACCTAAAACATAGATGCCGGTAAAACTAATCCATCCGATGGATTTGAGAGAATCTTGTGTTACACACGCTTATGTTTTGTTGGGTGTTTAATAATAGCTGTGCCAGAACACGTTGCGTTATTCTGCAGACAGGTATCAAGCAAGCTATCCTTATCCACGGGGATGAAAGGGCTTACAGAAAGAGGGGTGAGCCTATCGTCGGTCATGAGGGTTCACTGAGCCGTCGAGACTGGACGCCATCCCCTGGGGAACAGTGCTGTAGTCCGCCGCCAGGAGAGATAGTTGAATAATGCACACGAGTGTCTGATTACCACCGTCCCGGGCGCTAGCTGGACAGGTCATGCTGTCAGTATATGGGAGTTTAACCGCTCACTCGTTTCTACATTTACTGGGAGGTTTACACTTATTTTTACCAACCCATGGTTTGCGAGAATAGATTCCATAACCGTGACAGTTTACATTCTCTTATTTATTTTTAGATAGTGTCGTCTTCATCCTCAATGTCAAACCCTTAAAACCGTCAACCTCATTTGGTTTAGCTAACCAGGGATTGAGATGTTGGGGGTCAAACTCTGACCAGATGCACTGAGGGTGATTTTTTTCTCTTCTAAATTACACTTATGTCCAATGTCAATTTTTAAAATACTGAGTCACACAAAATCACCGCTAGTGATGGTAGTACTGTAGATAACTGTTTTTTAACCGTGTCTTAATACCGATCCGGCTATCCGTATGTTTGCACTAATGGCGTATGTATGGGGAAGGTAGAGTTAAAAATAAATGTGTGAGAATTTGCGGGGAGAGAAAGAATAGGAAATCATTTTTAGAGATAAAAAAAACTCTTCAATACACTCAGCTGGGATTCTTGCTTTGGCCTTCCTGCCATCGGAAACCAAATCAGGTGAGGTTGATGTTTACTGTGCAGAAGAAGAAAAACAACCGTGTTGAGACTATGCATGACTATTCGTTCATTATGACTATTAAACTCGCAACAATTCGTTGCAAATATGTCATCATTATCATAATTCCTCAACCCAGAGTTTTTGTAAACGTAAACTCACTTGAACCATTTGAGAATTTTGACAGTGATGGAGTACTTTATTTGAGCTCTACATTTCCATTTCTAATACGTCCAGATCATGCAGATTTTATAAATATAATTTCCATCGTTTACTTTTTTGAGCTGGCGCTCCCCTTGGTAGATATCACCAAATTCCCCTCCCCTGTCCACATAGTTTTAGAAAAATTATAAAAAATAATTAAAACATTTGTTTTTTAGTCAATAATTTATACCGGCAGCAAATTGGCGCAGAAAAATGCATTTATTTAATTTTATTTATTTAAGGTATTTAACATGCACTTTCAAACCTACTGATTATATCATAAATTTCTATGAGCCAGAGTGAAAGAGTCTACCAATTTTGCTGGAAAATTATTTATACACGCCTTTCAAGGTTCTTCTACACGCCAAAATCGGCATGGCCCAATGGCTTTACTTCCTCTTGAAGGAAGTTGTGCTACGAATTTTTATTGCTCAAGAAAAATCCATCGACCTCAACTGGGTTTGAGCCCACGAACATCGGGTCATGAGGCGAGTACTACTTTACCCCTAGACCACCGAGGTCAACGGCACAGAAAAAAAATCCAACTAAGATGAGTGTGATGGTTGGCACCGTTTTGTTAACATTAATTCTTGAATATTTGGTTTGATGTTTGACCGAGCACAGTGCAAATGGTTTTACTCATCAAAGTTGACAACGTTGTTTAATTTCTTATGAAACACAGAGTTAAAAATTTGGTGATATTGCGCGTGGCCGCAATGGTAGATCAGGAGAAAGGTAGAAAAGAGAAGGAGGGTGAATCCGAGGCTTGCGGGATCGAAAATAAACAGGTGCATGCGCACAAGTAGCTTGCTTTTTGCTTGGTAATTTTTTTTTACAACTGGTAGGTGGTGTTTCCAACACTGCAAAAAAAAAGTTATCAAAAATGATTTAAATATAAAAATCTTTAATTCTTAGCCAATTTTCAACGTTATTTCCGAATTGGTCTCCACCCCGCTCCCTAGGTTGGGAACCACTTGTCTAGACTTATGAGGAAAAAATAAAGCTGCTGTTATCGTAGATTTATAATTTATATAAAATGTACCTTATTAATAACGGATATACTTTCATTATCGTTAGCATTCCCCGCGCCCCTCTGTTTGGAACTTTTGCAGGATATGGAGCAATATGTCCTTGACTTTTTTTTCTAAGTAACCAAACACGACCACCCAATAATATCTTAACGATCTGCTTTAACAAGTTGTATAGCATTATAAAGCTAACGGCTTTAATGACACATTGACCAAACTAATTAGAATAAAGTAGTGTAATTTTCCGTCGAGATAAGTTTCACGTAGGGATAATAATTCAACGATAAATCAAAAGAGAGATTATATAAATAAAAAAGTTGTAATTTTTTTTTCTTTTTACCTATAAGTCTTAAATATATTTCGAGAGCGTACTTTAGAGTTTTCACCTGGGATAATAATTTCCCGCCCTTCTCCCCGTGTGATACCAACAAATAATCCGTTCTGTTGACATTGTTAGACATGCCGTGACGTCACGCGGCGCGGGCGCAGTCACGCCCTGGTGTGACATGGGCCTCTCTCTTTGTAATGTTGGGTGGGGAGAAGAGGGGCGGTTATGGAGGCTCACGCGTGCTAACTATCTGTAGTCGTAACTCGCAGTCTAACTAGGGTTAAGGCTTGGGGCTATTAGCATATCTCTCTTACATTTTGTGTATTAAACCGTCATAATGTTAACCTCATTCTGTCTTACCAACTCTGCAAAGCGTTGGGTTTGTGGAGGGAGGAGTCATTCTTTGTTCTAAATATATCAATTCTCTCGTGTGTTTTTTTAAGCTGCCACTACTGTGTTGATAACATACACAAAAAACTCGTGTCGCTCTATTATTTTGACCTATCAAGGAAATGAAAAACTTGCAGCCATGTTTTTTTTAATCTTTAACAGGCATCGCAAAATATTACGATATAAATTAAGTGGCCATTTTATCTTTTTTTTATATTAACTTAGAAAAAAGATTAGCTACAAGTGATAATAACAAAATCGATTTCACTATAAAGTTTTGACTTTCATTTTTGTTATCTCAATTTATTTTGTGACCCAATTTAATGTAAAGCACTAGTTTGCGATTGTGTCTAAATAATTAGCATATACAGTATTTTTCTAAATTTAGCTACCTACTATTTTATTTAGTAGGAACAAATTTAAAGCCTTTTAAGACCTTCAAAATTACCCCATCGTGTTAAAAACCTATATGTTCCTTGTTTGTCCTCTTTTTACCACCCTTATCATCTCTCCATATCAGCTAGATTTATTGGGGTTTTTTAAAATCACCACTACCTGCTCAGGCTATACGCAAATATGATAATTATTCTAATGAGAAGGGATGAGGAAGGAATCATTTCAGAGGTAATTTACCCGCATTTGCGTAGAAGGAGAGTGGGAAATTATTTGAAATAAACCCCCTTCAGTAGACCTAGCCGGGCTTCGAACCCTGGTCTCCCCGCCTTCGGTAGGCTAGTATAGTACTGGAGTTACGCCTTAGACAATTCGGCCAATGACACGATTATTTAATAGTTAATAACCTTTAATCATCTCATCAATCTCATACATTTGATATATATATATATATATATCACACTCACTCACTCACTCACTCTTTCACTCTTTCACTCTCTAACTTTCTCTCACATACACTAACTAAAATTTACTGCCGAATCGCCATTGGAAGAAAAAATTCTTTACTTACCAGTCTAAAAGCCAACAGGACTAATTTCATGTATATACGCCAATTCATGTTTGTATCCAAATGTCATATTTGACAAGTGATGTCGACTTTAAATAGTCCTTTCTGGCTGAGATGGATTCATTTCCCCTGCTTCATCTACCAGTCAAAGAGTTAATAGAACTAATTTCATGTATTAATACGATAAACCTATGTGATTCTGAAACTGCAAGCGACGTCGACTTTGACGCCAGTAAAATAGAAAATTATTTTTGGTTGTTATATTTCTTTCTTATCCGCTAGTCTAAAATATAATAGAACTAGTCTCATTCATTCATACGCCAAACCCATGTTTTTATGCAACTCTCACACTTGACAAATAATGTCGACTTTGCGGTGTATTTAAGTGTCATCTCAACCCCC
>CABEEJ010000628.1:116640-148191 GCA_901482245.1 Timema douglasi
TGTCTCCTCCCTCCCCCCTTGTTTTATACGGATATTTCTAGGGTGATCTGACCTTATTTTTTTATAATCATAAACACACGCGAGCCTTGCACGAATATATCTGCAGATAACGGATATAAAAAATGATATCGCTACGTCACGTCCTATAAATATAAATGCGCTCTCCCCGCGCATACATATGTGTGTGCCCCCTCGCCCCGGCCATTGTCGTAAGTCGCGGGGTCGTGATTTGTGACACTCGCTGGCAGACCTCTTGTTGACACGATATATCTGACGACGGGCATAGCGTGTGTGTGTGCGCGCCTTGGTGACACTGCCCTCCCCATCCCCCCATTCTGTCGGGAAAAGTGGAGGGGATGCAAAAGAGGTCTTATCTCCCGTTAGACAGGGTTGGTCTAAAACCTACCACCCACCCTTCGGTAATCCAGATTTACATATTCAGCGTGTGAGGAAGACTAGGTCCTTGTCGTTAATGGCATCAGCCAGTGCTAATTTCCGTCCTCCCCCCCCCCCATTTCCCCTTTTCTTTACCACGTAGAAAGTTGCTCCCCTTGTTTTAAGGTTGGATAAGAGGGGTTTGAGTATGCAGTTAAGAAGGGGTGAAGGAAGTTTACAATGTTTGTTTTTTTCGTTTGTCTTTGCGGTGTATTTAAGTGTGTTGGAGGCGGAGAAGGGAGGAGACAATGGGGAGGGGAGGGGGGTTGAGATGTTGCATGTACAGTAGGCACAGTTTAGCTGATCTTTGGTGACGTCACCTTGTGTTAAAGCACGTTATCCTATAGGGTTGTTAATTGATTACGTGTAGCACTTTGTTTTTTTGCAGTTTTTATATTCCTCCTACCCACATCGGAGGGTATACGGAAAAGGAGTTTGTCTCGACTTGTCTTGTTTGCTGGTGGTGGGGATATCGGGGTTTGAATCCTTGTCAACATTACTGAGGGTCCCAAATTTTCTTTCTATTATCCTCCACGTAAATGCGGTCCCATTTTTTCTGGATCATACTTTCCTAATCTCAAGCTCGGATATGAATGTAGGACGCAGTGCAAAAAATAAAACTTATTTGTTTCCCGAAACATCACAAAATACCCAAACTACTATAATTTTTTTGGACTTTTAAGTTGGTTTGGCTCTTGTTAGATTGTAAGTCGTGTGTAGATTTAGGCCAAACCTTGGATAACCTTCTAGAACTAACAATCAGAATGCTAACCATGTGTATGTTTGTGTGTTTCAGAGGATCGAGTGGCATTCTTCGGGCGCGCACAGAGAGCTGTGCTACCTCAAGGGAAAGTCTGAGGTGAGTGCACTTGTTAATATGGTTGCAAATATCTGTGTTTCATCATTATATGTTTATGGTTAAAAGAAATCAAATATTTCTCCAGTAGAAACATACAGTTTAATTTTCTTCACGTGGTGATATCAACAGTTGTTGAATATCTGTCAACGGTGTTCTGTAATTTAATGACAACCTTTTCTCTTCATTTAAAAAGTTTCTCGTCTAAATGCCGCTATGCTCATGACAGATATTCATCAACTGTTGAAATCACCACGCGAAGAAAATTATACTCTATGAAACGTTTAAACCAAAGCAATATTTGATAAATTTCGGCCCCCCCAAAAATAGGTTTGTTATTTAAAAAACCTGCAAAAACACTGGCCTTTTCTCGCGTCCCCTTCCAGTCCACCTTAAAGGACACGTTGAATACCCGATGATAGTAATAATAATAATAATAATAATAATAATTTAACTTATTCGCTTATTTTTTGCTCATCCATCACACGATGAGCCGCCGCTTGTTAGCAAATGGGCAACTGTGTTTTCATAAGTTGACGGTAAACATTTTAAAATCCCAAGGTGTATAAATATCAGTGACGAAGCATTGTGAGGCTCGTTGGAACGAGAAGAACGCGCGTTTTTTAAAATTAGACCGGTCAGTTCCTGGAAGGCGTACCTTGTTGTGTCTGAGTTAAATCGAGAGTGATGTGCACGTGGGGAGTCCTTGATTCGGTGCCAGGGAACGTTTCTTCACTAAATCCTGGATGCTAAAAATTACTAGGTAGAAAGATTTATTTTTTTTCTTTACGTCTCTTCTCTTCTGTCCTTCCCTCGGAAAGTGTAATATTGTGATCGGGGAAAAAAAAAACTAGCTTGAAATTTTGATAAATTGATTTTCTCGAAATCCGTTCGAACAATTTTGATTAAATTTCGTATCTAGGCACGGGTTAGCCTCACAAACAAAATGGCAACTTTCATTTTCTCATAAAAAATACTTTGAGGTTACTTTACCTAAGCAGAAATTTATTATTTTGGTCGTATTTCCTTCGCAAATTTTTTAGATGTGCAAAAAACTAAACTCTTTGTTTCTATACAAGAAATATTTAATCTATTTTGGCCAAAAATATTTGTGCTATAAGATTATTATTATTATTACCACCGCGTCTTACTACCCGTTCGGGTTATACGCACTTACGCTAATGTGTAATGGTAGGGTGATTGTGAGACCTCACATTCACAAGATGTCTTGTCAGAGGTGAAGGAAGGGTTTGGTAATCAGATAAATCTTTGCCGGGACCGAGGATTGAACCTTATTGAACATTATGATAGTAATGTGTACAGACAATGAATTTAAAATCCATATTGTGAATAAAAAAATGTTTAAGCAAATATAATGGGAAAACTTAACTCACATGCTGAAATATGCCCTCAAACTCTGAGAATACATTAGCTTCAAATGAAGAGTTAACAAGCTCGATTACAGTTATTCTGAGCTTAGTAATTAGAAGTTCTCATTTTTTTATTTTGTGTCTTTCAAATACACAAAAAAAATCTAAGTTTGCTAACTAAGAGGCCGTTCTTAAATTATATAAATATTTTTTTTTTCGCTATTTTCAACCCTCCCCTCCTTTCTATCTACACGTCGGTATTTTTTATACGTTTTGGTTGATTAGATTATTTTAATCGTTTATTTATTTTATTATTATTAGCACCGCGTCTTACTACCCGTTCGGGTTATATGCACTTACGCTAATGTGTAATGGTAGGGTGATTGTGAGATGAAATGGAGGACCTACAGTTTAACGTGGAATCCGAACCACGGTGGAGGCCTGGCATTCCCCACATTCACAAGATGTCTTGTCAGAGGTGAAGGAAGGGTTTGGTAATCAGATAAATCTGTGCCGGGACCGAGGATTGAACCCCGGCCGCCAGCATAGAAGTCTGACACCTTACCCCTAGACCGCCAGGCCACCTTTATTTATTTTAGACTAAAGGATTTGTAATGAAACAAGTGACAAGAAATTTTAGAACACTTTAATTGCAGTAAAATTAGGTATAACACATTATAAGTAAATTAAATATTAGTGACAAAAAATATTTTTTAGATTTTGTCACAATATAAATAGTGATTAAAAAAACCTTATACGCAAGATGGATTCCAACCCCCATCCTCCCATACCCCTCGTAAGAAAAAGAGGATACTCTCTCTTGACAACCAAATTGCTTATATAGTCGTCTCGTTAATGAGGGACACCAATCCGTCGGCAATTTAAGAGAAATCACATTGCCAACCAGATTGCTTCATATATCGCCTCGTGAATGGACACCTTAATTTAAATAATGTAACACGAGGCAAAACCTAGATTTAATCAACAAATTATAGTGTGAAATTGATTTTGTTTATTGTGAAAAGAGGCTGGTTTCAAAATAGCGGCCACTTCAATCTCAAAAATAAAAATTAATACAATTTCAAATAAGGATTGGATATATCCGACAAATTTGGTAGAAATAATGTGGCTGGGTGGTTGTAAATCCCGAATGTAGTTACAAACATATTTTATTCGAATATTGGAGGAAAAACCGCTCTTTTTTATGCCAAGCGTCTTACTGCCCGTCCGGCATACTCGCATTTAACTACACTAATTGAGTGTGGATGAGGAAGGCAGAATTCAGGGGAAATACACCCGCATTTTCGTAGAGGCAGAGGGGGGAAATAATTTATGAAAAACTACCTTCATAACAACCGGGTGGGATTTCAACCCTGACCTTTACGTCGCAGGAAAATCAGACTAACCAAATCCTACATTTGGTCTGCATGCCCACCGATTCGGGTAAAAACAGCTGTGGTTTCTTATAAAATTAATTTATTTTAAAATTACTGTGTTCCTCAGATTTAATTTAGCTCGAACTAGTACCGAACTGGGATTATTCTATGGCTATATCGATGGTGTCACGTGTCTCACGTATTTTATATTTTCAGGACGACTGTCAGAACTACGTGCGGGTGCTCGCCAAGATAGCGCCCAACAAACTGCTCATCTGCGGCACGAACGCCTACAAGCCGCTCTGCAGGCATTACCACTTCAGCGTGAGTACACAGCTTCGTTATATCTCTCACTTCCACACACTGTCTATCACTCGGTCTCTCTCTAATAAACTATCACTCACTCACTCTTACTCTCTTTCTCCCTTACACTTCCTATTATTTTCTTTTTCACTCACACACTCTGTTATTCCCTCTCTTTCTCACTCACTCACACACACGCACACACACTTTCCCTCACTCTTTTCTTTCTCATCTTTCCCTCTCGCACGCATTTTTTTATAAAGTGGTATAATATTTATTTGTTTTTATTTTTAAAATATTTTGGGTGAAATAGTTATACTAAAAAAAAGAGATATCTTATTAATATAATATACTTGACAAAAGATTAAAAGATTGGTATATTTTATTAACATACATATTAACGTAGCTTAAGTAAAGTTCAAACGCCTTCATGAAGAATATATTCTAAACTTAATAAATATGTTTAAAGGGTGTTTTGTAGCTTCTTGGTAGAATTTTGAAGTGTTCCTCAAAATAATTAAAGGTTAGTAACCGCAGCAGTTTGTTGAACGTATCTTCAAGAGGAAGTCTGAAACACACAAACACCTTTAGTTGCTCCCCACGTTTAAAAACACTTCAAAATTTTCGTTATTTAAGTCTAAGATTATTATACTTTCGTTGTTCAAACGGTTTAAAATCTATCCAATGTAAAGAGTTTTGGTGACTACCGTTGCGCAAATCTAATTCCACAATTTCCTTTTCGTTAAATTTTCCGTCATGTATTTTTGGACTGTGATAGACATTATTCGGTCTCGTATTTTTCATTAAAAAAAAAAAATTGTATTCTATTCATTCTAGATTTTGATTAATCTCCTTTCGAATTATTTAATTCACCATCTTTTTTAAACAGCTCTCAATCGGACCTTTTTTCTTATCCCCTCCCCCCCCTTCCCCATCCCGATCCCGATTTTTGCTTTCTTATGATCAACCACTCTATTTTTAATGGAATCGCATCTAATAAAGTTTTACCAATAAATTTATATTGCATTCTATAACTTATTAACTTCCTCCCCCCAACCGCCCTTCTCCCTATTTTTTAACCTCCACTTATACAAAGCATTTGGCATTGAAGAGGACAGTGACATGTAATCAAAAGTCCATCCATACTTCTTTTTTTCTTCTGGTAGTTGCTCCCGTAAGCCGCGGGCGCTCTTGAGAATGGCCATTGACCCTCCTCCCTCCCCTCCACGCCCTCCTCTCCCCCCTCTCGCCCTCCTTTCCCACGATTCATCTGGACTGCGTCTCACACGCGTCCTCTCCTCATATCACGACATATTACAAGTGTCGATACAGGGATGAGTGAGGGTTTTGGACGGGGACGAGATCGTAGAGGCGTTGTATTCTAGTTCCTCTAGAATCTGGGCTCGAATCTCGGTAGGGTCGAAATCAGGGGACGCACAGTACACTGATATTCCCTGATTTTGTCAGTAATTCCGTTCTGGAACGCGTTATATCCTACCAAAATATTACTATACGGTAGGGTTCAAGTACTAAATAAGACCTTCTGGAACTGGCTTCCTACCAACTTCATGACATGGTTGCTATCCTAATAGCAATTTTCTTTAAGAGGGTGTTTAACGTGCACTTTCTAAACCAGTGATTTTCAACCTTTTATGGCAGGATACCTCCCTCATTTGTAAACAGTTTTTTCAAGTCCCTAAAGAGTTTATTTTTAAAATTAATTACTTAACTAATAAAAGTGTGTTATTTTGATTTAAAAAAATCCATGGCTTCAGCTCTCAGGTGAGCTATAACAACTGCGCAGCCACCACATGTTGGCGAAGATAGTGCCAACATTTGTTTACATAGGGTGTCATGTCAGCACAATATACCCATCAGCCGTTAATCACAGTTTTCTAGACCGGAGCAGCTATTTTAACATTCAAGTAGCTATTAATTAATCCTCGTGAGGATGAGTCGACCCCGTCCCAGAGCACTGTTTCAAAGAAAATCTGGAAGCGCTGTGGATCGAACCTGGGACTTCTGGATATGTAGCCAGGAACTCTGACCACTAGACAACAGTGATTAGACAATATAACAACATTTAAGGCTACAAAAATCAATACACAAATTTGTGTTCAGTAAAAACCTTTTACAAACTTTTCATGTATCTTAGATAACATTTTATTTGTAGCTTAGGAATAAAACATTAATAAAAATACAAAATCCACATTTGGATTAATATACATAGAACATATTTCTAACGACGACAAAAGAAAACCCGGGTCTGGTTTCAAAAAATACATCTTTGAGCGAAAACACTACCGTTTACGTCTGAGGTTATGTATTACAGCTGAAACCCACTGCTCTAGTTAAATAACATGACTTACAAACTAACTCGAACAAAGACAACACCTCTAATAGGGTATTACACAACCAGTGCTATTTTCTAGATGTTTATTAATAGGATAGCCAAAAGAACCCTTAAACCAAGTGTGTTTAACTCGTTTCATCATAAGAGGCACAATAAAAACTAAAAATACTTAAAGAGGACCGCATATTTAAAAAAAAAGTCACAATCATAAGTAAAGAAAACTCGTACCTTATTTTTTATGAAATCTTTTTATTTTTGGTTATATAAAATATTAGGACCCTCCCTACCTTTATTTTTTCTCAGAAATTTGAAACCTTATATTAACAACACTGGCGTTAATGTTTGGGCTTTAAATTTTGTGCTGAAGTCACTTTCATAATTGATGACAAATGAGTATCCATAAGCCGTGATCTCTCGGGTGTTTTTATTCCTTCCCGCGAGTGAAAACAACTGTTCACACACGTTTGTGCTGCCAAACATGCACACATTGGCAACGCAAATTCAACAATTTTTGGAAATTGATCCTTGGAGAAGAAAGAATAAAAAGGTTGGACACCAACCTCACAAAACGTTTGTTTTATTATCGAGTCGCACTGTATTTCATTTAATTCCATTTGAAAATCTTCATCTGACACTTTTCAATATCAAAGGTACTTGATTCCCGTGAACATCGCAAATTTAAGCTCATAGTTTTAAAAATCCTCGACTCTTTTCTTGAATTCACAAATAGAATCTTCAATATTTTTTTTATGAGTAGTCATTATTAGATAGTCATGATTCATTTTGCTTGAATATGGACCAATCTCCCTGTCATCATTAGGCCAGTCTAAGACGAGAGTGACGCATTAGACCATTCGGACACTAAAGCGGGTGTGGGAAGATTACCTCTAAAATAACTCCTTCCTCATCTTATCTCATTAGAGTAACTTTCATATATGCATGTATATATATTAAACAGGGAGTAGAATATGGTGATAAAAAAAACACTAAACTTTGGACACACAAACTCGAACCACTTCTAGAACAGGTTTGATCCGAACGAGATCATTAATAAAGTTGGGTTATATCTAATGAACGTATCTATGCTGTAGATGCCTAATAATAACCAGTTTTGCGTTGTGTTTTTAACGTTACCGCAGCCATACGACTAGACCACACAAACAAAACGCGACTTTTTTTTTTTGCTGAATGAAAGGTGTGTACAACTTCACGCAGTTCCTCTTTAGAATGTGCAATTCTTTAAACCAAAACAAACTGAAAATGTAAAATAAAAATGATGCTTAAGTTTTCGAAATAGCCGACACCGTCAAATGGGGTAGACACACACACATACCCCATAGCTTCTAGGCAAGTTTTTTTAGCACCACGTCTGAATACCTGTTCAGATATATATATATATATATATATATATATATATATACATATATGTTTAGATGCATATATACTAGTAACGCCAATGAACCAGGGCTGAGGAAGGTTGGATTTAGAGGAAAAGTATACGCATTTCCTTGGTGGTAAATTGTAAAATCACTTAGGAAAAAACACCTCAGTACACTTGGCCAGGATTAGAACCCTGATTTCCCTGTCATCGGTGGTCTATTAGACTATGGCGAGAGTGACGCCTTAGACCACGCAACCACCTAAGCAGTACGCGAGGAAATTAAAGGCTTAACAAGCAAGGTGGAAATTATTTTTATTCTCCTCCCTTACGGCAAAGAGCCGTTCGTGCATGCATGCATACATGTTCATGAAGGTGCTCAAAACGGCCACCTTGCATTCCGAGACGAGAGACATAGTGTCGCATTTTGTCACCCTGTACACGCCGCTACGTGCCGGTGTAGATAGTTAGTTGTACAAGCAGCGTGCAGTTCACGGCGCCACATATCTCGCAAACTAAACATAAAATGACGTTACGTCCTCGGCTTGTTTTGTTATGAGAAGTAGCGCGCTGAAGAGGAACTACACGAATTCTGATACACTCTGTATATACAGTAGTCTAGTCTCGTGGGTCAATCCCGCAAGCTTGCTATACCGACTGAGCGGCCGCCGCTGTTAGCGATGGTAGTACTAACATTTGAGGATAGAAAGTGTCATATGGTCGCCACAACAAGCCCTCCGGCAGTTAATCTCAGTTTACTAATGTCCTCACAAGGCTGAGTCTGACCTCGTTCTAGACCCACTGCTTCACAGATAAATTTTGGCAGCTCCTGGTATTGAATCCGGGTCCTCTAGATCCGTAGCCAGGAACTCTGACCGCTAGAGTCTCAGAAGTCAACCAATATAGATAATCAGCTCAAATTTATATATTTTTAAAATGTGTTTTTACAATCAAATTTATTTTCTCTTTTTTAACAACACTTTGTCCCATTGTGTGCTTGACACTTTTCATGACTAGTACTGTATAAACACACATATAAATGTTAATAAATAAATTTGCGCAGATTATACATCATGTCTAGGGATATATATATATAGTCCTCATCAGACCCGGGCCTTTTAGGACAGGTAATAAAAGTTTCAGTCGCATTAAGGCAAGAATAATTTTATCACCTAAAGTGCTGAGGGCATTGACGCAATCATTCGACTCTTTCGCCATCATTGGAAACTGAGAAGTGTTTCTTTAGATAGAACAGGCCCATCTCAAACTATCGAGAACTCGAAATACATTTAAACAAAACTGAAACCATTAAAACACTAATATGTTTTTAAGCATGTCAAATATTTGCTATGTATTTTTAAGTAGGCCTACACTATTCTTACGATGAAAGCCTACATTCTTATCTTGACGAGATCCATTATACTCATTATATTTGACATAGTGATGTGATTTTGCTACCTATCAGGGTAAACGAGGTCTACATAAAACAAAAATAATTTTGTAAATATAAACAGAAGTACATACTATTAACCTTTGATGGATAAAAATAAACTCTAAGGGGCTATCAATTTGCTTTTACTTTCCCGTGATCCCTTGGAGCGAAGAAGTATTGTGACCTTCAAAAAAATCGAATTCAGGGTTTTGATGTCAACGTTCCATGATTTTCTGAACTCGAGGAAGTTTTTTTTTTAAGCGATTCTCTCTGTCTGTAAATTGTACTATTTATTTTTCTTTAGAGCTTTGTTTGTACTCATAGCCACTCATCATCGTTCATCCCGCCTTATCCAATCTCGAATTTCCGTTTTGTCTACATCCTCACATCGAGGAAATTGTCTCGTAAGGATGGTAAAGTTTTCTTTCCTCTCATTTAAGTTACAATTTCTTTTTATATCAGCGATATGTAAAGAGTTGTTTTGTTTTTTTCACCGGGCGCATCCTTACCTCAAAATATACGGAACCTCGATTTTTTTATTGATTTTTTCAGCACCACGTCTTACTACCCGTTCGGGTTATACGCTTTTACGCTAATGTGTAATGGTAGGGTGATTGTGAGATGAAATGGAGGACCTACAGTTTAACGTGAGATCCGAACCACGGTGGTATACCTGGCATTCCACACATTCATAAGTTGTGATTAATACACGTCTTGTCACAGGTGAAGGAAGGGTTTGATAATCAGATAAATCTATGCTGGGACCGAGGATTGAACCCCAAACCCCCAGCACAGAAGTTCGACACCTTACCCCTTGACCGCCAGGTCATCTGTGTGACATAATTAAAATATTGTAGGAGTTGATATTATAAATTAAATAAAACATTATTAAATGTAATACATTTAATGAAATAAACCTTTTTTATAACTCATATGCAACTAATAATAATCTTGAATAGAAAATTCAGTAGAAATATATTTAATTCTCGAAGTTAAAATTGAATAATAACCTACTGTTTACATCAGGAAAGCAAATTTTAAAAAAAGACAGAAAATTTAGTTTTTAAAATTTTGTCGTTTTCCATAACAATATTTTTAGTAGGAGTTTAACATATATGTTTGGTTGGGTGCAATCGTGGGGGGCGGGGAGGGGGAGTGGGAAAGAGCTACGATAAAAAGGGGTAAATATGCCCTCCGCTCTTCCACCATATCACTTCTTCCCCCCCAAAGTCCAGACTGCTGTCGCTGCGGTCCGTCCCTACTTGACTAGGGTAGTTTTATCGTCATATCTAACCACCCTCAGGCAACCCCCGTCCTTCACCGTACGACGCTTTCGGAGGAATTTGCGTTTTGCCAACTCTGCGTTTTCGGAAAGTTACCCATTGACGGCATCATCACCGCAAAGTGGGATGCAAATCGCAAATGAATCCTACGGCTTTGGGGGAGGATATGTGTGGGGAGGGGAAGGAGGATGGCATTTGACCGACTACGCTAGTACAGTCGATGGAATTACATACGACTTTTATTATAGCTTTCAACTCAAGTTGTTGGACAATATAAGTACGTAACGGTGTTTTTTTATGTGTTTTAAAAAAACTTTTATGATGGATTCTACTTTACTACACATAAAAATAATGTTGATGTATTATTATTCTATTTTATTATACACACAGACACAGGTCATTGATCTATTCCCAATAATTTGAATACCGACCCCTAACTGTCCTAAGATATGTGAATAAAAGTGATATTTTGCAAATCCAATCCCCGTTTGAAATACACATGATCGCAGGGGATGCTAGAATTGGGCATTGTTTTTGCAGCTTTTGTATCAAAACATGTTTTTGGTCAAAATAAATCAAATAATTATCCAGTAGAAACAAAGAAATTAACTTTCTTTGCATGGTGACACCAACAGTTCTTGAATATCTGTCAAGGGTGTCCTGGAATTTTATGACATTTTATTTTAATTTAACTCGCCTCGGTGGCGTAGTTGGCTAACGCGCTTGTCGCGTTGAGCTCGACTGCTGAGGACGGGGAGATCAAGGTTCGAATCTCGTTCGGGTGAACTGGGGGTGGTTTTTCCTAAATGGTTTTCCACTCTCCCTCCATGCAAATGCGGGTTCACTTCCTCTATA
The DNA here is from genome assembly GCA_901482245.1 of Timema douglasi. Lineage (NCBI taxonomy): Eukaryota > Metazoa > Arthropoda > Insecta > Phasmatodea > Timematidae > Timema > Timema douglasi. The sequence goes on from CABEEJ010000628.1 coordinate 128,282, forward strand.
ATTAAACTTTCCCAATTCCTAAGCCACTAGAGTAATTAGTACTTAAAGCGTATAACCCCAACGGGTAGTAAGACGCGGTGCTAAATATTATTATTATTTTAATTTAAAAAGTTTACCATCTATTGCCGCTATACTCATGACATATATTAAAGAACTGTTAATATCCTCATGAGAATAAAATTAAACTATTATATTTCTACTGGAGCAATATTTTATTTATTTTGACTAAATAAATGTTTTGTTATAAAAATTGCAAAAACTCTTAACTTGCGTCCCTTACACTCCCACCTTAAAATCAAAATTTTAAGGGCTGGTAAATAGATTTGTGTGTGTATTTGTAAACCACGTCTTACTACCCGTCCGGGATATCCTCATACTTAGGAAGAATTTAGAGGAAATAAACCGGCATATTAGTGTGGGGAAAGGGGAAATTCATTCATGAGGGAAAACACCCCAAGTACGCCCCGCAGACTTTTCTGTGGACCCTTTAAGTCGAGTGTTTAAAATAACATTTAGGTAGGGATGCGGAAAAAAAGTTTCAATATTTTACTAATATATCTATTTTATTTTCGATACCAATACTTCTTTACTCAATACTTCTACTCATAAGAGTATTAACACCCCGAAACTGATAAATATACATCGTCTGGGATGTTTCGGGATTTTAAAGTGTCTTATCTCCATGAAACTAGAAACTGTGACAGTTGAAATGTTTGTTTTTGGATGTTTCAGGACGGTGACTATGTGGTGGATAAAGAGTATGAGGGCCGGGGTTTGTGCCCGTATGATCCAGACCACAACAGCACGGGCGTCTATAGTGGTGAGTACAGGCTTGTAATCACTCACACATAGCCATCTACATTTGAACAATGAACATACATCAGTATTCAGTAATTGTCTGTAGCAATCCAAATAGGTAATTTTTGACTAATTTCGTAAAAAAAAAAAATCATTATTCCAAAACATTTCCGATTTTACAAAGGATGTTCACTCTGACCTGTTTAAAGGAGAGTCATTTGTCTGTGCAGAATTTTATTTAAAAATATTAAGTTAATATAATTTAATTGTGTATATATACCCACGCTGGTGGGCACACTAACCAAATGTCAAGCTGATCTAGTTTTGTTTGTTAGTGATGGAGAGGTTGGGATTCTAATCCCGTCCAGGTGATTTGTACTAAATGGCTTTGCCCTTTCCTTCCACGCAAATACGATTTACATTTCCTCTCAATTCTTTCTACCTTCCTCATCCCAACTGAATTAATGTAATTAAATGTAATGCCAGACAAAAATAATTAGGAAAGTGCATCAGCATGTGTCTCGAAAGAGGATGGGAAGGCATCAAAAAATAAACCTTGTCCTACCAGCCAGGATTTGAACCTGGATATAATAATTAAACTGTAATGAGATAAAGTATGAGCTTGTATTTATATGAATCTTTGTTCCAGATGGCCAGCTGTACACAGCAACAGTGGCCGACTTCTCTGGGACCGATCCACTAATCTACCGAGAGCCGCTGAGGACAGAACGCTCGGACTTGAAACAACTCAACGGTGAATTGAGGGAATATCTTATACCCATTCTTATCGGGAGGGTGTCGCTTGAAAAAAATACCAAACCTTTTGGTTAAATTTTCCCGAGTCATTGCTTAAATTCAACATGAAATTCATTTCTTCGTCAAGGTGCCTGGGTTTGACAATTATGTCATTATTGGTCCCACTTTCCATGGCAAAAAAAAAGTGCACCGAACAGGAAGTGAGCACAAGACACATGTGTGTTTATAATTGCTTGGCATGTAGAGACTGCCACTTATGTATTAAGTTTCATTACAACAACTACCAAAATTAGTTTGATTGATTTCGAGTTAATGCTTGAAGTTACCTTTCAATTGTAAAATATTTATTAATAAAGTAAAGTTTAATGAAAAACTACAAGTTTTTGAAAATATATCAGTGCAAAAAGTATATAAATGTCTGCTCAGCTGTAAAACAAATAATAATGGATGTATCTTCTATGTTATTGCAGCACCAAACTTTGTGAGTTCCATGGAGTATGAGGACTTCATCTTTTTCTTCTTCCGGGAAACTGCTGTTGAGTACATCAACTGTGGGAAGGTAATGATTTATTGTTAAAACATAAACACTCTACTTTTTTAGTTATGGTAATATTTATAGCTTTGCTTCCAAATATTTTACAGACTAAAATTCAAAATAACTTTTTCCTTGTCATTTAATTAGTACTTTTTTATATTATAACCTCAAAGGCTATTTAATTAATTTATTTAGCACCATGTCTTACTACCCATTTGGGTTATATGCTTAAGTACTAATTATGCTAATGGGATAGACATTGGGAGGGTTTAATTTGGAGGAAATGATCCTGCATTTGCAGGAGGGAGAGTGGAAAGACATTTAGGGAAACAACCCCCCTCCCCCCTCCAGTTCACCCGACCGATATTCGAACATCGATATCTCCGCCCTCTGCAGTCTAGCTCAACATAAAACTAGTGTTAGCTAAGTACGGCACCGAGGCGGGTCCTTAAAGGCTATTAACGTATTATCTAATTGGTAGAAATGAGGAGGTGCACCCGCATTGGTGGGGAAAGATACTGGTAAAATCACATATGGAAAACCATATCCATTGTGATTTATGTCTGTTCAAAGATTCAAACCTTATATTCCCCGCTGCGGGATTGATACACTTATACTTGAAAAACTAATGTACATATTTAGAATGTAGGCCTAAGTAAACCTCTTCTGTAATCACATCTAAATCAATTATCACAAGAATACCTGGAACAGTGGGCACACAGCCTACTAAATGTCTGAAAACATGCCATTGATGGGGAGGTCAAGATAAAAATCCTGTTCGGGTATATTGAGGGTGGTTTTTTTCTAAATTAATCCCACAGAAATACAGGTACATTTCCTCTAAATTATATATTTTTTAAATACTATCTTCACCCCATTAGTCTAATTAAATATCAGTTAATAGGACACAAGGGAGGGGGGGATAAAAAAAAAAGGATACCCGTCGATTAGTTATTTAGTAAGTAAAAAATTGTAATAAAGTGTACACACTATCTTGAAATTAAAGCGTTAATCGTTCCAATTTATTCTCCTAGCATGTTGAGCCTTTACAAGAGCTTGCTGTCCAAGTGAAATTCTGCTATTGAACAAATCACAGCTAATATAATAATCATAATGAAACTATCCTTAGTAACAACAATTTAATAAATCTGTGCTCTGAATCAAACTTGTTTATGATATGTCCAAAGTCCAAAGTGATAAAATGTATTCTTACAATGCAGAAGAAAGAATAATAATTTAAGTGCTTGTGTAAAATAAAATTAGGTTGTTAAACTCTACCCTGATTTTAATAATAAGAACCATATCAGGTAGTTATTAAAGTTACTAAAACAATTTTTAATATATCCATACATCAAGTCATATTATCTGCAGCTGTCACTTTTGATAGATGTTATCAATAACTATCTAGGAACACAAATAACATAGTAAAATGTTATCCATGTTTACTACTAGAAAAAGTTTGAATTTTCCAAACTGTTCCTCCAACCAAATGCGGGAATAGGCAACACTTTACGATGCTTGCATAGTAAATTAGCATTTTGACATGATAGTTACAAAAGAGGTATTACTTATCAACACTTGAGCCCCTTTCAGACACGCTTTAGTGGCCAAATGATCTAAGGCCTCATTCTCGTGTTAGATGGCGGGGAGATCAAGTTTTGAATCCTGGTACTGTATTCTGAGGATGACTTTTTAAAAGGGTTTACTACTCCCCATCCATCCAAATGGGGGTAGATTACCTCTAAAATGCTTCCTTCCTCATCCCTACCCAATTAGAGTATTTATCTTACTTGCGTACAACCTGAACAGGTAGTAGTATACACTGATTAAAAAGGATTGTTTGGGGTCTCATTTTTTTTAGGAAATAGAGTATATAAGCACATTATTAAACACTTTGAGAAAGTCAATGTACACGTAGCTTTTCTTTGTGGACTTATTTTGTGGTAGTTTTAGTACAACCATTAATAATTTATTTTTTTATTGTTTAGTTTGAATGTAACTTTTTTTTAAATACATGTTTCATAAAAGTTAATATGGTTTTGTCAGTAATATGTGTTGGTAATATTGAACTGATTACTTGCAGACGGTGTATTCTCGAGTTGCAAGGGTGTGTAAACATGACAAGGGAGGGCCTCATCAGTTCTATGATCGCTGGACGTCTTTCCTCAAGACCCGCCTTAACTGCTCGGTGCCTGGTGATTACCCCTTCTACTTCAATGAAATACGTAAGTAATTGTTGGTTTTATTATTAATATATGAATAACTTTCTATTAAAAAAAAAATCTATCACATTCTTTGATATTATGTTTTTGAATCATTAAGTTTTAGTGTGAGTGATGTGATTAACTATTCAATCCAAAATGAGGCTAAGTTTTTAGGAAATGAATTAATGTTTATCTGGAAAAACAATGAAAAAAGCATTAAAAACCCTATACATTCAGGAAATAAATCCACTCCTTGATGACTAGAGCTATAATATACACTAACACTCACTTAACCCTACCATCTCTAAGATAATACATTCTTATTATAAATTCCAAAGATTGGGTTAGAAAAATTTAAGGGATCTTTCTTAAAAAAATAGTTGTAAATTCTTTCATTTTATTACTTATTCAAGAAATTAATGTGTTGATGACTTAATCTCATGTAACATTTTGGGAATTCTTAATTGTGAAATCACTTTTTCTAAAAAGGACCATCATTTTCTGTCTCATCAATGTTTCTGATTCTAAAAACAATTTGTCTTGTTTCAGAATCAACAAGTGAGATCATTGAGGGGTCATATGGGGGTCATCCCGAAAAGCTCATCTATGGGGTGTTCACGACACCCGTCAACTCGATTGGCGGCTCTGCAGTGTGTGCATTCAGCATCCGATCCATACTGGAGACATTTGAAGGTCCTTTCAAGGAACAGGAGACCATGAACGCTAATTGGTTGGCGGTCCCAAGCCTTAAAGTTCCAGAGCCACGACCGGGCCAGTGCGTCAACGATAGCCGCACGTTACCTGACGTCTCTGTCAACTTTGTCAAGTCCCACACTCTCATGGATGAGGCAGTCCCGGCCTTCTTCACGAAACCAATCATTGTCAGGATTAGTTTGCAGTGAGTACCATTTATATAAAATTGTTTGATCTTTGCACCAAGGAATATTAGCATATTAATTTAAGAGGTTACAGTTTGAGGACGGTAGTTTAGTGAAAATGCACCCATGCCAGCATAACGAGAGACTGGTAAAACTACAGTGCTAAATAACATATAAAAAACTGGTCTCAGACAAAATTGGAACCTTGACCTCCCTGTCACCAACATTTGAGAGACATATGCCTTAGACCTTGTAGTCAATTATGTGAATGCAGTGAATACAAGAATGAATTTTTAAAAAAAACTTAGTAAAACTACTTTAAACGTTTTTTTCTTTGGTTTATTAAATTCCCTTCTAAAAGTATTTGTATGTTTTTATTACTAATTAATTAATTTAAACACATTATCTTGAAAAAAAGTTAATATTTATTTTAAAATTATGCCCTTTTTTACTTTGTTTATAGATACAGGTTTACTAAGATAGCTGTAGACCAACAAGTAAAAACTTCAGATGGGAAGGCCTATGATGTTCTTTTCATCGGAACTGGTAATTGATATTTATTTTATTATTTTCATACAATCATAAGCTAAGCCTTTATTTATATTCATAAGAAACAAGATACAGAATATTAATTTATAAGAAACGAATCAAAATACAGATAAAAATAGGTCAGAGACCTATAAATGAAATAAAACACTACTAAATGCATTGTCGGGATTTGAACACTGACTCAAAGGTCGAGTACATTTATACTAAAAAGTTGGCAATATAGATCTAACAGACCATCGCCTTTGTTTAGTAACTAACAATATATTTAGGTGATAAATTTGAGACTTTTTGTTACAATCAAAGGTCATATGGTACTAAAAACTTAACATTAATAATATATTTAAAATTATTAAGAACAAAGTAAAACATAGTAAATATGTTTTCAGTTTGAGAGGCTAAGGTTTCATAACAAAGGAATGTTAACTCTAGCCGTATACTCTGCCAAGTTAAGTGTCCCGGCTTTGATGCCCATGTCCAGGTGTCATTTTTCAAATTTAATGGGATATAAACCCTGTCCTTATGAGGCCCTCAATATTTATATATAGTGTTGTTGTTTGGTGCCCATGTAAATACTGAAAAACCATATAGAAAAATCACACTCGGTACACCAACAGATATTCAAACGCATACCTTCCTGTCACCAGTTAACCAGACTATACAAGTTTGACGCCCTAGTCCACAGGCCCACTGATATGGATTATATATAGTTTAATCAACATTTTGTTTTATATTATTTAAAGATGGGCCCTTGAATCCTTAAGGATATTCAAAATTTAAGGATAGAAAAGTGGCCACAAGTGGCTAATTGGTCATGAAAGTGTGGCAAATTTGAATTTGCCAGCTCTCACATTAAAATAAACTTTTTCCTGACAGTGTATGCTGGTTGTGTAGCTTGTAACAAAAGGATTTTCAAATTTCACATTAAATTGTCTTACATTTTAAATTTTAACATTTTTCATTATTTGAGTCTCAGGAAGTTGTTACCGAGTAGTCAAAGGCTACATATTTTGAATAAACATCTTCAAAGAGTGTGTATTGTTTTATATATTCGATTGAACAACCTAAATCATCAATTTCTACATGGTGTGTCTAATTTCACTTCTTATTTGCCACACCTTTGACTACATTTAAAAATATGATGCCCCCCTCTGATTTATAGAGTGAGCTCAACAACCAAGACCAGTAATTTAACTCTTAAATGAATGTATGAGTGTTACAATGAATGGATTATAAGAAATAATGCAAACATTTAGCTACCATTAGTATTTTCAATTATTCTATTATATTTATATTTCCTCTTATGTTCATATTTATTCCAAGATTCAAATTCTAGATTCGGTATTCAAAGATAAATTGGAGACTAATTTGATATTCGGATTTGTAAAATAGTGTATTCGATCAAGCTCTAATCTTTTAATTTTTTTTTATTACCTGGTCTTACCACCAATTAAGCTTGTACACATTTTTTTTTATTGTATCTATATTTTTTTGTAAATATGTCTCTCTTTCTAATATGTTTTTATAAGAAGTTGTTCTTATCAATACCTTATCTAATTGAATATTATTGTTGTGCATATTAAAACTAACGATAACATAGTTTAAAGCAAGGGTAAACTTTATCACCTTCTCTATAATTCCAGATGATGGGAAAGTGATCAAAGCTCTGAACGTAGCCTCATTCGATTCTGATAGCACAGTTGACAGTGTTGTGGTGGAAGAGCTGCAAGTGTTGCCTCCTGGTGTGCCTGTTAAGAACCTCTATGTTGTCCACGTCGACTCGGATGATAGCAAGCTTGTCGTTGTGTCTGACGATGAGATTCTTTCAATCAAACTCCACAGATGTGACTCTGACAAGATAACAAGTTGCCGGTATGTTAACTAGAGGTTATGTCACTGCTGACTGTCATTTATTTTATTGAAGGTTCTTTAAGTAGTAAAGTTATGTTTTTATCTATTTATTTAAAGGGATAAGTGATAAATTAAACTAAGAGAAAGTAAAACGGTTCTGGTCATTTTACATATGTGAAACCTAAATGATGTTATTATAAAACTATAGGTAAAACTACAGTTACAAAAAAAAAAAAATCATTGTATTTTATTATCTTTTAAAAGTGCACGAAGCCTAGAAATGTCGAAGCTGAAGGACAAATCTTCTTTGTTTCAACACCCACAATAACCTTTGCATCTTCAAAACATTTCATAGTAAAAAGAAAACTTTATATTATGAACAAATTTGAAACATTTCACTATATATGACATATCTTAATATATAATAAACTCTTATAACAGCTGATAAAAGGTATATTAACATATAGTAGTGATTAAATTATATCTATCTATCTATAGTATAACGATGGATAAATTCAGATACATAAGCATACACGGGCTTTGTTTTGTTTTTTAAACTAAGCCTTTCTCTTTACCTAGATAAACTTAATGGAAAACTTAAAAATTAAAGTATTATTCTTTCCCTTTTATGTTTCTATCTACCTTACTTTTACCTTCTTCTAAATATAACAAAATACCTCAAAAAGCAACAAGAGGTAAAGAGGTTTTTCTTAAAGAGGTATATATTCGCATCCAGTGTCCATTTCTTATGTTTGTTCTTTATGTTGTTCCTTTTAGATGTTCCTATCAAAATGTCCTATAGTTCTTTACCAATTTCCTTTTTTTTTGTCATTTTGTGGTTTTTGGGTTCCTCTTTTAGGAAGTTGCATTTCAAACTCCCTCCTGATGAGTTCTGAAAGAATGAAACCAAAGTCAAGGGATTGGGTAGTAATGATAAATTTTATTCAAGAAGCAGCCATTACCTCTTTAACTGTATTTTTCTTTTCATTGTGTTCCTTTTTTTTTAGATGTTTCTATTCAACTTTCCTGTACCTCCTATCAAATATAATAAATACCTTAAAGGGCAAAAATATGTTTTCCTTAAGGAGAAAGTAATGTTTTGTGGTAGCTAAAAACCTTATCTCAATTTCTTCTTTGCTTCGCACATTCAATATTCACTTCGAATTTAAAAAGTGAGCCACGTTCACACCCTATTCTCATTATTTATTTAGAATATAGTGCTATTTATAGACTCTGAACATGCAAGTTGAGCTTATAGAACTAGAAGTGAAAGTCACCTGCTTCGGTGGCCACATGATCTAGGACATTACCATCGTGTTAGACTAGACTGTTGTCGACAAGGAGATTGGGGCTCAAATCCCAGTCAGGTGTATTTAGGACGGTTTTTTCCAAAATTGTTTTTCACTCTCCCTCAACACAAATGTGAGTACATTTCCTCTAAATTCAACCTCCCTAATCCCTAACTCATTAGAGTAATAAGTACACATGAGTATATCCTGAGCCAGTATTAAGACACAGCACAGAAAAAAAAAGTGAATGTCTCATAGTTTATGTATTTGTACAGGGAATGTGTAGCTTTGCAAGACCCATATTGTGCGTGGGACACAACTCGGCAGCAGTGTGCCTATGTGGAAGCGAGCGCCGGAAAGAAAAAGTTTGTTCAGAGCGTGACGGAAGGAGAGCACTCCGCTTGTGGCAGGTTCAAGACAGGTGAGACAAAATGATAAGATTTGTTATGCTCAAAGTTAGATATCATGTTATAAAATTAATTAATCAGAGTGTTTACTCAAAGATTGTAATAATAATAGCCTTTATTAAAGGGATGAAAGTATAATATAGGATGTGCATAAATTTGCTGGTTCAGACTATATAATACCTATTTTTAGTGAAATATCTGTCATCAAATGAAAGAGAAAAAAAATTCTTAACTAATGTACAATTGATACAATACTCTCAGAGATTTTACTCCATTTTATTATAATCGTTTTGCACTAAAATACTTTTTTTATTATGCCATTGCTATCATTCAACAATTCTTTACAATTTGTCAAATGCTTGAAAACAGTTTAATTAACTTATCTGGTTTAGCTTACTTTGCATAATATTATAGTACATAGGTACTCAAACCATTCCCAAAACCTTGGATAAAAATACATGGAAATAAGTGTCAGAAAACTTGATAATAATACTAAAATATTTTCCACAAATTAGTATCTGCAAATTCATGAGCACCCTGTATTCCTACTACCTCCTATTTGTATGTGCTTTTCCTGTGATCTAACATCATAAAAGGATACCCAGTCAAGTTTTGTAAAATACTAACCAAAAACTTTTAACACTTATTTGTATCTTAGATATGTTTGTTTTGTACGATGGTCTAACATTACCATCCTAATTAAATTGTACATCCTTCACAAACAGTTCTAGTAGGATGTATAGATAAAACTATTGCTTTAGTTTATGTGTGCTGTTAGTTTTGTTGTGCATGCTGTGCTGTAGCTTAGTTGCGGCTGTTGTCTGAACGCTTGTCCCGGCCTTGTTACTTACAGGGGATGCTCCTACAGTGCCCGCTGTCACAAAACAACTGGAGGACAAAGACGACGGTAAGTTCCTTCCTAAAGGCTTTTTTTTTTCTACAACATGAGCTAGAATAGCTTTATTTGAATTGTTTAGTGTAGTTTAAGTTTTAATTTAGTGTAGTAGTATGCTTTATTATGATCGTTATGACTTTTAAAATAAAGTAAAGATAGTTTATTTAATCTTTTGGCACACGGGACAGACGTTTTTGATGAAAATTGAAAAATGGTTTGATGGTGTGTTTGTTGAGTCTGTAAGTATGTCACAAATAATTGTATAATATTATGTGAAAGCAGAAGAAGAATAGTGTGTTATATGGCAATAATGGGAGTGTTAACGATACTATTGTGTGGTTGTTAGATGAAGCGGTAGGCACATGCCCTCCCTGCGATTGTGCCTGCCCCGCCACCGATAGCATTGACAACCCCGTGGATGAGACCACCGGTCAGTTATCCCCATTCACGTTACTGAACTAACCTCGCTTTTAATAGGTGGCCGGGCTTAACACAGCCTCCAATTACTAGTTGAGGTGGAATAGCTCATGTAGCATGTGGTCCATCTTAACATCAACCAATTTCTATTTTTTACATACAAGAAAGTGTGATAGGAATATAAAGAAAAGTTAACACTTTTAACATTAAAGATAGTTTGTTTAATTTACCTCTAAATTTAATATTAAAAATGATCGAAAACATAGTACATTAAAAAATTGTTGATAAAATAAAAATATTGTTATGTTGGTAGAATGTAGCTCTTAGCCAGTGTTTTGGAATTAAAAATGAGAGTACTTATTTTGAGTGTGTGTGTATTTCAGGTCATTTTTAATTGTATTTTTTTATTGGTTAATATGTACAGGAATTTATTTGTCAAATTATTTTACGCAAGCAACAAGAATTATTTTTTCTTTGTAAGTTGTATAAATTGATTTGAAAGTCAATGATCAAGACGTGAACTTAACACAAAAAAAACTTGTGTTTTATTGCACAATTTGAACAATCCTGCTGAAAACAACAATTAAGTAAACACAAAGGTTGTTTTCAACAATAAGAGACAAACTTTTATAGTTAAACTTGAAACTTGGAAATTATGAAGAAATAGAAGTGATTCCCTACCTAACCTAACCTCTCCCATTAATCCGGACAACTTGTTGGTATCTGCGTGCTTGTGACCGCCTGGGGTAACCATTTGGTGCATGCATGGTACATGGTGATTGGTTGCATTACATTAGGGTACCATCATTTGATCTTTCTTGTGCATTTTTGTCACCATTTTTTTGTTAGCACAGCGTTTTACTACCTGTTTGGGCTATATGTATATGAACTAATTACGCTAATATGTCAAGGATGAATAAAAGTTGAATTTAGAAAAAATGTATCCACATTTGCGTGGAGGGAAAGTGGAAAAACATTTAGGCAAAACCACCCTCAGTACACTCAACCGAGATTTTAACTCTGATCGCCTCATCATCGGCAGTCTAGTCTTTTGCGAGAATGACCCCTCAGAACATGTGGCCACCAAACCAGGTTTTACTCACAATGCACACTGTTAAACATACTGTTAGAGGTTTCTGATTATTAGGGGTCTTTGAGTAATTGAATAATAAATTATGAGCCAGACCAAAGAAAGAGAATATAAGATATTCTATATTGCTTGATATTTGAGGAAATATTCAAACACATATGTCATACATGTTTATAACTACAAACATTTATCAACCAAGATTTCAAAGTGTAAGGCCTTGTTGTATATTTGAGTGGCTATCAATGAGTCAAACTGAAATATTTATTGGTTTTGTTTCCTGTTCTGGTTCTTCAAACAAACATTTTAACATTCTTGTTTGATAAAAATAAAAATTCCTATTTAATAGTCATGATACCATTAAAAAATTCGTAAATAGAAAACTATATTTAAAAATATAATCCACACAAAATAAAAGCTATTTATGTAAAAACACAAAAGATAAGCTAAATAATCGCACACTATTTATCATTTGTCATTTGAACAGGAACATGTTTAATATACTTTTGTTATGCCAAATCTTAAAAGAATAGTAATAGGGAATAAATATAATCTTTCAAAATAATTTCATCACATTTTTAAATTAATATCTAAAAACCCTTTTTTTCTATTCAAATGTCCATTTAAAAAAATTTTAACAAATTGAATCATCGCTTGTTTGATGCAGCCAAGCCAGTTAATTACCATCTGGGGAAAATATAAAACTAGTGTATTGTATGATTTTAGCTCATTTATTTAAAATATTTAAATAAATGATAAGATTTGTATTTCAGTTGGTATGTTTACATATAAAACCATTATTTAAGCTAGAATAGAAAACTATTCAAATAATGTTATGACAATATTCTCAATTTCAATTTGAACATTTTTTAATTTGAAATGTTAGTACTTTTTTGAAGTTTTTAATCTCTAGACACACCAAAATAAGTAAAATAGTTTGCAGGGTTACAATATATGTGTTTATATAGGCGGTTTTCAGCAGCCAAGTAATAGTACTATGCCATTTCTGCACCACCACCATGGCTGCAGTTTTGGATGGATTATCGCCAAACTTTTTTTGTTTTTCATATTGTAGCATACAAATTAAGTGTGGCAACACTACAATCCCTATATTTTATTGCCGTGGCCTAGCAAACATGTATTTAATCGATTTCATTGCAATTTCTTCTATTTTTGCAAGGATTTTTCAAGATATTTCTATTTTTTCGATACTCAATACTATTTTTAATACCCACTCGATACTAAATTACCCCTAGTATCAATGGTATCAAAATATCATGAAAAATATTGACCTATCCTTATTATTTACATCTGCCTAACTTTTAACCTAATGTGTAAAAATGAGAAAACCCTACACAATGTGGCAATGATCTTGTCTCATTAGTGCTTACTGCTATGTGCTCATTGACCCTTTTATAATACGTTTAGAAATTAAATACACCCTACCTTGACCAAAAATCCTGACAAAAGGAAAAATATATTTTAAAATATTTCATTTTATATTTAGTTGAGGTATTTAACGTGAAATTTTTGGACCGACTGATTATATCAGCAAATGACTTATAAGCTAACTTAAATCTAGAATAGACACAACATCTAGCCCCCAGCCGTTAATTCACCACTGTGAAAGAGGAAACTCACATTTCAGCAATGATAATTTTTTTCGTCCAGGCCAATAATCGAACTTGGCACCCTCTGAGTTCATTAGACAGAACTCTACTTGCTTAGCTAAGGTGTTGGACTATTTCAAAAATAAAATTTAAATATAGAAGGAAAGTAATAAAATGTAATCATAAAATTTCAGAACCAAAAAGAACCTGTATGAATCTAAAAATGTATATAGATTCCAATTCTGGTTCTGATGCTCTTTATTTTTAGGATTCCTGTTCCAGCTCTAGCTCTTTAAAAAAAATTGCTAATTTTAACTATCAGTTCCATTTCGACTCCTTGGTGGTTTTACTATGCAGCTACTGCCTAAGGAGCAAATTTGAGTAACTTTAGTTCATCCATATAAATAACGTGGCTTGACGTACTGGAATTTTTTTTTCTCCCAAAATCCAGGTTGACAAATTATTTTTTTCATAATTTTGTTTCACATAATATGCTATTTATCTATTTAGTGTCCATATAAATGGTAGAATGTTTATCAAAACATAGTTTTTTTAAACTTTTATTTTATAATTAAACATAAGGAGAAACTTTGCGTTAAAAGTTTCAACTTTCCCATCAGCTTCCAAAGTGTCACTGTTCAGCGAAATTTTGTAAAATGGTGCATCATAGCTTTAAATTTAAGTTACATACTTGTTGCATTTGTAAGTGTGCATGTAGTCTATATTTTTTAAATCTGTATTTGTATGTGTGGTGTTTGGGGTTGCTTTGATAACAATCATCTTATTGTGAGAGTAGTCTTTAAGATTCAGGGCTACAAATAATCAAGTTCTAGGAATATGGATATTGAGTAACTTTTTTAAAATCTAAATATAAGCATAGACCTATATTTTTAAATTTTATTTTTGCATATTGAATCATAATATTAGCCCAAGTTTTACTGAGTAACTAATTTGGGTATGAAAAATAATATGCCAAGGGTTTGTATGCAAAAAATTGTAATATAAAATTATTATTATTTTTTAATGCATACATACTATCATGGTATTTAAAAGAATGTAGTATAATTATGCATGACATTTACAAATACATTTCTACCTTCCTATGAATTAACATAAACAAGTCATTTCAAATTGTAACATACCATTAATTATAAGGAAAATCTACAAAATTATATAATGAGCTTTAACTATTAACTTAAAAGGAAGAGCTACTAGGAAGAATATCAGAGTTTAATAGTTTACTTACCAAAAATTGAAACTACACAATTCTCTTCTGTTTGAATATTCCTTATGCGTTCAGTTTCAAACATATCCTATGTTTGCATAGCTAAAGCAACTATTATAACATTACTTTGTGTAAAATTTTGAAAATTATTGTTGAGTTGGATAATTGCAGCAATGACATTATGTATTACTTTTTTCTCTAACAGTATGAAATAATATTTTATGTTTTAAATATTTAAAGACCAATACCGGAGCAAACAATTTGCTACCTACAGTGATTATAAGCGCTAAAGATTTTAAAAAATTGTTTCTCTAGGTTAATTCTTTAAGTTGTGCTTTTGGGATGATTATGGATAAAACCACAGCAAACTTTCTCATTGTTTTATGGTGAAGGCTTTCTTTTGCTCCATTTATATATATTGCCTACTAACTCTGCTTTACTATCACTTAGTGCTAGTAAGTGAATTTTTCTCTGCTCACTATGTTTGTAGTTTGGTCGAACAAGGGAGCTCTGGTCAATTTTAGATCTGGGGATTGTGAAAATATAATCACAGCCAATCTTTTTATATTTGTTCTATATAGTGTGGTTTGTTTAAAAATGAATAAACCCTTCTTAAATCACTTGACATAATTATTTAGAGAAATAACATTATTATTCGTTATTCTATTCTTAAAATTTAAAAGGCAAAATTATATTTATTAAAATAACAGGTGTCCTTATAAAAATTAGCCATATGTACAGTGTCAACCTAGCCTATGTTTTAATGCCACTTGGTATTAACTATGTTGTATCTAAAATTTAAAAAATACTTTTGTTTTGATGCAATATATATTTATTTTTCAAATTTCTGAAAATCGCAACTCCTTGCTAAGGAAGGATTAAGTCAATGTAGTATGAATATTTTTCAATAGACTTTAACTTTTTTTCTTTATATTCATTATTGTTTCCAGCCCGTGGTCTGGGTCAGTTTTTCTATTCAAATCATATATTTTCCACTACCAGCTTACTAGGCCTGTTGTAGCTTCATATGCCTTATAATCTAGCTCAAGACTAGGACAGACACAACATCCAGTCCCCGACTGTTAAGTCATCACTGTTAAAAGGAAAACTCATATTTCACCAATGATAAATTATTCGGCCATGCTGGGAATTGAACCTGGGACTCTTAGCTCAATATACAGACAAGTTGCTGACTGAGCTAAGGTTTTGGATACTTTCAGTTGTTTGAGGATATTTATTTTTTTCCATCACATTTTTTGTTTTTAATTAGCCTATCTAATTACTAAATCAAAACACTTATATATAATAGCACCAATAATTATTAAAATGAGAATTTTTGTCAGTCCTCTTGCAGAACTGTTAAACATTATTTTGGTAGAAGCAATACGTTCAAGATATCCAGCTTAAATTTCATTATTATTTTTAAACATCCTCTTTAAATGTTAATATAACATAGTTTAAAATGTAATTGTTTTTGAAAGTTTAATCCAATCACACATATTTTTATTAAAATAAAGCAATTCTTTATTTTTTTCTGGCTGTGTTTTATTTTCCAGTTTGTTGATATAAATCTTTCAAAATATAATATAGAAGAGGTAATTGGTAACCAAGCCCTCATGCCACATAATTGTTGAAAGGAAAGGATAGTAGAGACCTTGTAGAAACCCCAGATACACACAACAGAGTTACAGTACTAGCGCTTTCACAAAAACAAACAAGGTATTTCCTTGGACCTTGCTGTCAACACCTGGAGATGTCTCCAATGAAATCCAATATAATTTGTGCCGATGGCAGGGTAAGCTGAACTAGTAAATTTTACCCCTCAGTCAGTAGAAAACTCATTGGCCATGTATCAACGAAAATACATTCCCACATGAGGTGTGTGAGGCAGAGAATGTTTGAGTATAATACTCATTAGACATTTATCATAAAAAATACATTCCCACATGAGGTATCTACAGTATAGCATATATGAGTAAGTAGAGCACTCATAAAGGGAGAGAATATATTGCAGGTATAGTACATAGTTGAAATAAATTCTGCAAACTTGTGCAACACACCACTGGTCTATGCTATCCACAGTGACGAAACAAGGAGTGTTGCTACTTACCAAAGCCCAACCAAAACTGGTTAAGAATAACTACAGCCATTATCAAGACTGTTGGGATGTAATTCCACCAACTGACTAGCCAACTATGAGAAGACTTAGTTCATATCTTTGTAAAGTTGAAATTGAATTAATGGGGGATGAAAGTGGGTGAAGTACTAATGAAATGGAGTTAAATAAGTGTGTGGTTTGCGGTAGAGATGGGTGATAAATCACTGACTGTGATTTTTCCATCTATACTATTTGATCACCATTTCTCCCAGTGACTCAATCTCAAAAGTATTGGTGATTGAGATATCACTAATTGGAGATACTCGCATCAGATGGCAACAGTTACTCGAGATACAGAGCTAGTATTTCTTCTTCTGGACACTCGAGTAAATACTCGCTTCGCGGTCCTTATTACTCTTTTATTTTTTATTTTCTACCAACTAATTGAGAATCAACCTTATTGACTGGCATGTTTACGTGTTATTTCTATTTAAAACACTTGATGTTGTAGAGCTCATTTTTCAAAAACAGTATCAGATTGCAACGTAAAAATTACTTTAATGGTCATAATGTTTCATTCACACGCGTTTTAAATAGAAAACATTTGTTGTTAAGAACAAAATTGAAAAGTGAGCTTACTAAGCGACTCACATTTTGAATTCTTTTTAAAAGTAGGCTACAAAAAAAAAATCTTGTTTTCGGTAATCCTATCCCCAAAATCACAAATAATAAATTAAAATAAGTAACAAAGTAGAAAGAATAGAAATAAACATTAATATTTACTACGCGTTGATGACCCTAAGCATCCTATAGTCTAATCTAAAGTGTGTATATATATAAAAATCGATTAAATATTTTCTAGCATCTCTTAATTTAATGTTAAATCTCAGTGCTATGGTTATGAGTTTTATTCCTTTATATTTAAATTTTAGTTTATTTGATTCTAATAGATGTATAGTTCATCTACTATTAGATGTAATGGTGTTTAAAATAAAATAACACTACAATAATATAATAAATGACCTGAATTCCAAACAACATTTTCTAAGCCAATCACTATTATGTTATGTTCATTTTTAATGTCACATCAATTTTAACTGTAGTAAAGCCGATCACTAAATAAATTACACAATTACAAAAGTTGTCAAATAAGTTTTAGTATTGGTACTAAAATTTAACGTAATGTTTGTTGGACCACTAATTTTGCCCAAATTACATAACATTTCACTATGAAAAATATTAAATAATATGTTTTGCTTTCTCTTTTTTTCAATTGTATGAAACTTCTTAATTATTATTATTATTATTATTATTATTTAGCATCGCGTCTTACTACCCGTTCGGATTATATGCTTAAGTACTAATTACGCTAATGGATTAGGAGTTGGGAAGGTTGGATTAAAGGAAGTGAACCCGCATTTGCGTGGAGGGAGAGTGGAAAACCATTTAGGAAAAACCACCCCCAGTTCNCCACCCCCAGTTCACTCGACCAAGATTCAAACCTCGATCTCCCCATCCTCAGCAGTCGGGCTCAACACGACTAGCGCGTTAGCCAACTACGCCATCGAGGCGGGTATGAAACTTTTTAAAACGCATACTTTGTGTTGACTGTACATTAGTCAGGCAACATGAAACCCAGATGAAACCTGAAGATTATGTAGCTGTACATCAATTGTCAACGTCAGTGCCGACAGGAAGAGCTTATGTTAGGCCTTTAAGTATTGAATTCCATTGCAAGCAGCCAAACTCCCGAGTAATTATTATTCCTTACAACCAATACTCGTGGGACTATTCGAGTAAATACCCAGTACTCGATTGTACTCGGATAGCAGCTAAATACTAGCTTGACTGTGGTTGACAAAATATCAGTTCATGCTCTCACTTCATTCTGTTGATGATATAATGATCTGCAGGGGCGGACAGTGGCGGTATTTGCTTTGATAAACTACAACCAAAATAAACATACGGTAGTTTACATTTTCTAAAGCATAGAAAGACACAATATCGACCTACAAAGTACCTACCATCCAGCAACAAATTGTGAAAGTGAAAAAAAAATATCAGTCCATCAAGACACTGTGAGTGCCAGCCACAGTGAAAAATCACCGGTATATATCACCAAAATTTTAAAATCACGTCACTGATATTGTAAAATCACTCTTTAGCCCATCTCTAGTTTGCGGTACTAATGTCTTATCTTGTGTTGCACTTAAAAAAAATTGCCTACATCCAATGAATTTACATTCTCATGTGATGCTTGAATCTAGATCAGACAAGAATCTAGTGAGGAGAACATATAGAGTTTATACAAACTTAACGCTTACTGACAACACTTCATGCTTTGTTATCAGTCCTGCGTTTTCTAAACCAGACAACTTTAACTAAGTGAATGAAAATATTACACCTGGACATGGGAATTAACCCCAGAAACTTTGGTGAGCATGTCATTGCTCTATCACAACTATCCAGGTGGATACATCACTCATGTTTTTAAGATGGAACGTGTAAAGGATGTATGCAGTCAACACTTACTTAATAGCTATCAGAAACACATCCCCAGTGACCCATGCTAAATTTTACTGAAACTAGCATTTGGTTTCGATTGGTTACTGTTCACCAATATTCACTTTTCAACATACTTATCTGAATATTTGTGAACAGCAACTATCTGTACCAAATGTTAATATCAATATATTCACTGACTGAGTTAACACTATAATCCTTTCCTTTTTAACGAATTAACAATATTTATGATAAAATGTTTAATCAACATATCTAGTGAATTCCCCCTCCATTTGAACTAGGGGGTTGTATTATTAAGCTATGACCAGAGCACCCCGGGTATTCGCCGCTTGTTTGTTTAACCTTGCGTTGTTGGCCTCTTCCTGGCAGGCGGTCCTGGCCCTGTCCACCCAAACCACCCAGCCACTGCCACCGTCAGCGAATTTGATAATGACATTTTCAACAATCAGATTGTCATTGAGGTGGACGAAAGCAACAAGATACCGAACACGTTGGCTGAAATAAATCAAGCAGGTAAGGATGAAGCTGTTATGATGGCGAGACTTTTTTGAGTTTAGTCAGCTCCTGACTTGAATAAACCAACGTATGATGTTCGTCATGTGAGAATAGGTGTTATTTTTTCATAATGTATTACATAATCTATTAAGTAGCAACAGTTCGATAATGCAAATACCTTTGTTGCTTGTTTTAAAAATGTTCAATAGATCTTAAAGGTAAGTTTGAGTTGTTTCTAATAAGTTTCAGTACATTAATCTCGCAAACTGTGTTCTGCATTGTATGAAAAAAAAAAA
>CABEEJ010000628.1:148359-177306 GCA_901482245.1 Timema douglasi
TTTTTTTTTTACATTTTTTAAAATCAATGGTTTGTCTATTTATTGTGTCTTGTCACTATTCTTATAACTTGACATGTTGAAACAATTCAACAACCCTAAATTGATATAATGTTAACACTGTTAATTGATACTGATTCTACAAGCCTATTTGTTGCCTTTAGCATAAATTCTATAAGTTAATTTCTTTCCACACAGTGCACATGCACTTGTTTCCATGGTAACTAAGTGGGTTGGTGAGGCATTTCTTTAACATGCCTCAGATTTGTTTTGTTCTTCCCAGCAGTAGCTTAAGGATTCTCCAACACATATCCTACCTTGTAATAACAGAAAATGGACTATAGTAAAATAATTGATTGTGCCTATAAAACACATTAAATAATAAATGTTTTTCTTATGTTTTTACCGCATCTCAGTACTCGTTTTGGTTATAAACATTCAATAAATATGCTAGTGGAAGATTTAAAAAAAACTTAAATCAAACTGTTTAACAAAGAGTAGCACTTTTTATTAATGTCATGCTTGAAATAAGGTACAGAAAAGGAGGATATCAACATTTTGGCAGGGCCCAACCTACTGCCAATTAATTAGTGATAGAACCTCTAATCCTTTGAATCCTTAAAGATATTCAAGATTCAAGGATTCGAGAAAATGTCCGATTCAAGACTCGAATCCATATTTTTTTTATTTTCAATTTTTCAAGTGAAATTGGTTTTAAAGCTCTAATACTGCTTATTGGTGGTTCAAGGCCAATTATAATTATAGGATAAACCTAACAACTAGGCCCCAGACCAGTAAGTTAACATTAATATTAATAATATTTAGTATCGCGTCTTACTACTCGTTCGGGCTATACGCTAATGGATTAGGAATTGGGACGGTTGAATTAGAGGAAGTGAACCCGCATTTGCGTGGAGGGAGAGTGGAAAACCATTTTGGAAAAACCACCCCCAGTTCACCCGACCGAGATTCGAACCTCGATCTCCTCGTCCTCAGCAGTCGAGCTCAACACGACTAGCGCATTAGCCAACTATGCCACCGAGGCGGGCAATAATTTAACACTTAACTGAATGTATGAATGTTATAATGGATGAACTGTAAAAAGAATGTTAACATTTAGTTACTATTTGTATTTTATTTTATTACTTTTAGATTTAGATTTTCTCTTATGTTCATAATCATTCCAAGATTCAAATTTGGATTTGAAATTTGAAGATAAATTCGAGATTCGAAGATAAATTGGAAATTCAAATTCAAGATTTAAATTTGTAAAATAGTGGATTTGACTCAGCTCTACTAATATTGTTTATATATCTTAGATTTGCACAGCCTACTATAGTTAGTAAGCTTAGTTTAAACTAGATATCAGTTTCTTGTATAAATCCCTCCATAAATTGTTTGCTAGTATTTTTGTTTACCCTAAGTTGTATATTAGAATGTAAATAGAAGTTTATTGTTGTATAGAAAAATTGGTATGGCCAAACACGATCTGAAGATGTTTCAAGCTTGCAATTTTAAAACTGTCAAAATAAAAATTAACAAATAAAGAAATTACTTATACACACAGCAATATGAATAGGGGAATCTAAAACCATGTTCAGCATAATGACTGGCAAACCCAATGGAAAAAGACCATTGGGAAGACCTAGACCAGGATGGGAGGATATTATCAGAATGGATCTTATAGGCTGTAATGACGGAGACAAGATAGGGATAGGCAGCGTACTTTTGTAAGTGTGGCAATGATCTTAAGAGTTCTTCCCTAGAGTAAGTAAGTAGGTCAATTGAAAATGTTGACAGCATATAGTGAATTCAAAATAACTTAACAAATGTTGTGCAGTGGCTCAATAACAATTTTAAACATGTTTATGATAAAATTATTGAAATCGGGACTTAAGAGTGTGCATTGTTACATTTTTAATGCATTTTATAAAGTATTTTTCCTTTTTATTTTGTTCTATTTATAATTTTTGCCAACTTTTACTATCGCTGATTGCCCTGATGCATGTTCAAAGAATGGGAATTTGTTTCAAGCGGTTGCATGGGTCATTTTTGGTATATTGTGGTATGTTGTGTTTTAGAAGAAAGATTCATGGCTTGATAAGTTTTATTTTATTTACAGCATTCACCTTTGTACAAAAGTATGTTCAGCCTCTTTATAATAATCTATCTACTTATCGTATTTATAAACATGTTTTGGTAATACAAAATTGACTTTTATGACTTATCACACCAATGCACTCGTATCTTATTATTCATGTCATTTCTGAAAATATATAATTTATCTGACTTAATAACTATGCTAATAGTTCTAATCTTAGCTAAAAGATCGCACTGGTCGCATCTTTCTCCAACCTCTCACTGAAAAGTGAATGTCGAATTTGTTGCACAGCATTGAGTCTTACTACTAATCTGCATTTAATTACACTTAAGGGGTAGGAATGAGGAAGGTCGAATTTTTAGTAAATCTCAAAAAAAGATTGCATGAAGGAAGGATGAAAATCATTAATATACCGGCCCAGGATTTATGCCCCCAACCTCTTCGCCAGGGGCGCACACACAAGGATAATCCAGCAGGTTTAGACCCTCCCCTGGCGAACATGAAGTAGCCTTTAAATGAAATATTAAATCAAAATAAATGATTTATCAATGTTAAATCACCTTAAAGCAGTGATTGAAAATAGAAAATAACCCAATGTCTCAATACAGTCTGTGTATATATAGCCTCATTAAGTAATTTATAAATTGTTCAAAGCACGAGTCTTGTACCAGTATTGGATTGGATTAACTATTGACCTATAACTTCCTTACTTTGGACCCCCCCCCCCCTAAGAAGAATTTCTGTGTGCGCCCCTGCTCCTTGCCACAGGCAAAACATACCAGATAAGAATCAAATAGCCAAAGCTATTGTATATGCTTTTAGTGAGGATTTACTCCATCTAGATATCATATTCTGAAAACTGAAAAATGTTTGATTCCTTTGTTTGGGTGTCATTTTTCAATTTTCAGAATATACAAGATAAGGTTTAAATTTAGACTGTGTGTCCACCAATTCAGGTGATGTTATAACTTATTAGCTCTACTATAGGTATAGATAAAGTTATTAGAGAAATTAAGACATGGTACACTTGGAGGGTGTGCTAAGTCAAATGTCAAGGGTTCAAGTTCCTGAAAGCTATATAGTTCAAACTATTATATTGTATATTTATTGAAGATTTAGTTTACACTACTATCACCTTGTTACCATACTACCGAGATAAAATTGATTTGTTAGCATTTATTTTGAATGTATATTATCATGTCTGTGAAAGAGAATACATACATTTGATTAAAAAAGGTTCAAACTTAGTTTTGACTCATCATCAGTGTGTGTGTGTGTGTCTGTGTGTCTATATATAAGCATTTATTTAGTTTTATCTCTGCCATAGGGTAAGTAGATAATTCTTATCTTCTCAAAATATTTTAAAATAATCTGTTGGCACATACCTATGGCATACACTTTTTTTTTCCTTACACTCTTCCTTTACCTTTTGCATGTTGTTTTGTTTATAAATGTTATGGGCATTCAACACACTTTTGTGACACGTTGCAATAAAATGAATTACGAATGAGCTTCACTTAATGTTTACATGACTGGTAGCAAAGTACAACAAAGTACTTAAAGGCATTCATTTGAAATGTCATTCCCCTTTGTAAGGAGTAAGCTCTGAACCCGTCAAAGCGGTCATTGCATCCATAGCTGTTTGTGTGTGTGCAGGTTCCAAGTTGCCTTCCTCCCAGGAAAAACTGCCCATCTATACGGCCGAGACTCTGAGCATTGCGGTGGCCACGTCGTGTCTGGCCGCCCTGGCAGTTGGCTTTGTGTCGGGTTTTTTATTCTCAAGACGCTGCAGGGGCGACGACTACAATGATATGCCCTACCCTGACCAGCGTCACCAGCTCAACAGGTTGGTATTGGTCAACTGATCATTCAAAACATTGCGCTGAAAAAAAAAACTCAGCTTGAGGGTTGAAAATGTATCCAAGACTCAGAGGTACTAAGTTGATCTCTTTTTATTAATGTATGTATACTATCTTCAAGGGTCGGCAGTCTTTTTTTATATCTCAGGCTGTATAAGTTTTTTTAACTATAGGCTGGTTAAAAATACCGAAAAAAATATTTCAACTTTATACTTCTCGTATAGTAATTAGTTACTAGTTTATGTTTATGGACATCAGTTTGTTTACTAAATCTTTTGTGGGTCAGATCAGTCACGTAGGCCATAGGTTGCCAACTGCTGCTATATTGATGAAAATAAAAGAACTAAATATTTAAATATTTTATTTTATGACAACCTACTCCTTAGTCTGTTGATGGAAAATAATATAAGTGAATTTGAACATAAATGATAAGCTAAACACTGCCTGAAAGGTTTTAATACTGTCAAGTGATATTCTTTCACTTCTTAGGCTGTGGCTACAGTGGAAGCATAATCACACGAAGTAGAGTTCTCGCAAATACTTCTGTATTTGTCTGAATGAAACAAATATGTATTGCAAAAAGGAGGACAGTTACACTACAAGTGACTTAGTAGTATAGGTATGTGCGAATCATTAGAAGTTCATATTAGGTGGGGGTTTTTTCCACATGAACGACATTTATTTCAGCGATTTGGGAATAGTGAAAGTATGGAAGAGTACACATATGGAGTTTGAAAGCTTTTTATATTGCACTTTATATATAGTTAAATAGACATTCAGTAGTATTCCTCCAATTTTCTGGGTTGACTGGATAGCTTTTTATATAATACATATTATTCACTTAAATTACATTGAAAAAATCAAGGGCTTACCCTAAATTTTCTAGTGTTAGTTTCTTAAAAAAATAGCTCTAAGGTGGGATCATTAGCACTCTTTTTTTTTCCTATGATTAACTAATAACAAAGGATTATCCATAATCATTTCCACCTGTATATGCATCCATTCTAACCGGGGTCCAATTCGAGCCTATTCACAAAGTCTTGGCTTGGCTCAGAAACGCTTGCACTGTAACCATAGCTTTGGAGTCTTTGGTAATTGGAACTTTGTATTCTGAGCCACCAAAATTCATTAATGAAAATACACATTATTTAATATCCATGTGTTGCTGTGTGTTTCTCCGGTTTTCTGTTGAATAAAAATTTTGGCAATGTGTACATTATTTTATTCACCAGTTTAAGTCTAAAGTAATATTTTTACGTCTTAAGATAAACATCCTCGTAATGGACAGTGTCCCAGTGATTGACATATTTGTTAGTTTTATGCTTAAAACAAGCCTCAAACTGCACACATACACTATAGGCCTATATAAATGCTATGTGTCACTTTGAAGTATTCTAAAATAGTTTCCAAATTGACCACCACACTGGTTTAAATCTCTCTATTGTTAACTAGCATCGTAGTTTCCTGTGTTGGATATTTCACTGGTAAGGCAGTGTTTCTTGCGTCAAAACATTAAGCTACCTTGAACTATGTTAATCACGATTTAAGCCTTTTGTGCCCAAGAAAAAAAAAAAAAAAATCATACTGGAGATAGGTGAAATATAATATATTTTTTGTAGGGGAAAAGGGTGACCTGGCGGTCTAGGGGTAAGGTGTCGGACTTCTAAGCTGGCGGCCGGGGTTCAATCCTCGGTCCCGGCAAAGATTTATCTGATTACCAAACCCTTCCTTCACCTCTGACAAGACATCTTGTGAATGTGGGGAATGCCAGGCCTCCACCGTGGTTCGGATTCCACGTTAAACTGTAGGTCCTCCATTTCATCTCACAATCACCCTACCGTTACACATTAGCGTAAGTGCGTATAACCCGAACGGGTAGTAAGACGCGGTGCTAATAATAATAATAATGTAGGGGAAAAGTATAATTAATTAATTGTTTATTTGTAAAATAGCATACAATTATGTGTATGTTCATTACTGAGACATTGCAGTTAAAACTTCCATGAGTTTATTTAGCTTAAATAAAGAAAGCAATATTAGTCACAATAAAGAATTGGCTTTGTTAATTTATATATTTATTTTTGGAAAAGTAATGGACATATGCTAAGTGAAACATGACAAATAAAATAAATTGTTAAAATTGTGTTGGTTAATGGTACATTATACTTGTTCATAATTAATACACTAAGATTTACTACACATCCGAGGTAATTAAGGGAACTAAAATCTAAAATTTTAAATTAAAGATATTTGGCTATCATTTTAAATATTTACTTAAATATTTCATGCTTGACTATTTTCATTTTTAACTTTGCATATTCAAAATGGCTCCTGTTCTCAACTATATGGAGCAGGCCATGCAAAATTTGTACATATGAAACTGAGGAAAATCTTGAAGAAAATATAGGAGAGAATTATAAAGATGTTACTGGCAAATATTATGGTCCAAGCATGAAAGAATTAGATACTAAAAGTGTAGATAGTTTAAAAATATAAAATTATGAGATCTTAGCGACAGATGTTACATCAGAAACATTGGCAAGAAGAGAAATTAACAATAAAATGCCCCATCAAATTCTCAAATAGTTATATCATGTTTATGTGACAGTTTAAAAAATATTCCAAGTCCATTTAAAAGTTTACTTTTTTGGCCAAAAACTCCAAAATAAGCTTCTCTAAAATCAAAGAAAAGAGTTAAAGTACCTGCTGTTGCCACAAAATTACATTGGCATGATTATCATGAAAAAAAGGTTTTTGAAAGAAATTAAAAGAAACAAGATATTCAAGAAAGAAAACGAAAAGAGAAGACAAGAGTAAAGAAAAGAAAGAAAAAGTTAACACTGAGAAAATTAAGAAAACCATAAACAATGAAAGCTGGTCCTTCAATATATGTCAAGAATCAATTGAAAAGGGTATGATTCAGTGCTTGTCATGTAAATTATGGCAACGTGAAGATTGTAAAAATGTAACACCTAGTTTGAAAAAAATATTACTGTGCAGAGTGTATTAATTAATATTATTTAATTCACTGAAATAAGTGTTCATGATTAACTATCTATAATTGGCTCATCAATATGACAATTACAAGTACATTCTGTTTTATCATTGTGCCCATTATCGGAACATTGTGTAGTTGTTATAAACATCTATATCATAAAACAAATGGTTATAAATTTAATACTTTTCGATTTGTATTGTACAAATAAATAGTATGTAGAAGTGCATTATATTAATAACAAGTCGAGTTACATAGTGTATTTTTTTATATAAGACAACAAAACTCAGATATTGTCATTGCATCGCTTAACATGTCCATGAATGGGATGTTTACCTTAACTTAGTTTTAAAAAAAAGCATGGTGTACAGGCTAATTTTATTTTTAATTTTTCATTTTTGGTCTAAGGTAAATATAATTAGCTCTGCAGCCTTTAAGTATGAGTGTGTTTATTGTAAATGTATGCAATGTTCCTTTGGTGCTAATGATCTTTTCTTATTTTCCCATGCAGGCTAACTGAAGTAGGGCTCAATGCAAATGAGGCATATCTCTCACCATGCGCCAACAATAAGTCGCCCATCAACCTAGTTCTCAATGTCCCGCCAAAAAACGCCAACGGAAAAAACGCCAACTCGTCGGCGGAAAACAAGCCAATTCAGAAAGTGAAGAAGACGTATATTTAGCAGAAATCTCTGGTAACTTTCCTATCGCAGGCCCGAGCCACTCGTTTCACTAAAACACTGATGAGGAATGTGATTAAGAAAGTGAAGAAAATGTGAGCTTAGGTCCAAGCTATGTCGTAGGGAAGTGAAGCATTAGTAAAACTGTGATCAGCTACTTGTGTTCTCATAGTGTGTAGGGACAAAGAAGTTTTAGAGCAAGATACATTTGTAAAACAGTTTAAAAGGTCGAGTGAAGGCAGCTAAATAAACAAAGCTTATTTTGAGTTAAATCTTTTTGTCTTGTTGGTTGTTTTATCTTTATTTTTCTGGTAATCTAAAAAAAAATCCATGACAGTAGGAAAAGACAACACATTCCACAAAATAATAATAATAATAATAATAATAATAATAATTGAAAAGTGGTTAGTTTTTTAAGGTTTTAAAAGATTTATTGATAGTTGTGATTTGTGAGCTTTTAAGCCACAAAAGAAGCGAGAAATAATATTTTGACGATAACATAAAGTGAACCTAATTTCATAGATGAATGGAAACAAAATATGTTAATGGGTGTGTGCTGAATGTCTTTAGTAAATGTGTTTGTATGTATGAATGTGTGTGTTTGCGTTGTTTGCTTGCATTAAGAGAGCTATATTATAAAAATAAGCTAATTTTAACCTACAGTCGGAAATATAATCTTCAACGTAAATTTAGCTACCTACATTGCTTATGTGTATTTCAAATAGTCTTTAAGAGTTTATTATTGTATCAATACATTTTATATATGCAACATTTTAATGATATTTTTTATTATTATCACTAATTAAACACCTCTTTAAGTGGAAGAGGATTTTTAAATGTTTCTCTTTTAATTCTTCAAACTTAATAGCATATGTTGATCTGCCGCATGTTGCACATCTTATATTACCGACTGTATGGAAGGAATTATGAAAAATGAAATATACCCACCCCATAATAACTTCCAGTATTTGTTTGTATGAAGAATAGTTTAAATCCGGCCTGTACAAATTAGTGCTAAGATTCTTTATTACGTGCATTCTCTATCGTCTAAATGATATGAAATCTGTTTAAGAAGACTGAGAGAGATGAAGAAATATTATTTGTATATAATAATTGATTGTATATAGTTAAGTAATGCATTGTTAATATTACATTAAAATAAATTTTCACTATACCTATTGATTCTGTCAGAGTGTATTGTACTTGTTTGCATCATGTTAAGCATTATTATGTTGGATTTTAAAGCATAATCCACCCCCTCCCCTTATGTTCCTACCTGTTTTATGAAGTGTATGGGTGTATAAAAAAAATTATCCAGGTTGAAAAATTCCTGCAAAGAATAATAAATCCCAAATCCGATAATATTTTTAGAAAAAACATCTACTTTGTTTTATTTTTTGAACCATTCAATACTTTTTTATAATGTATTTTGATTAATCTGTATTTAAGTTAGATGGTAAATTGATTAATTATTTTTTTAAAGAAAATCTATAAGTGGTCATAAGATATCTTCATTGTGCCAGAGCTAAAAATATTCACTGCAACGAAAAAGATTTTCATTTAAAATAAAAATGTGATATCATGCAAGAATAGTTATAATATAAGAATCATTTCAATACATAAACAAGCTGTGGCTATGAAAACTAAGGCAATTTTGTTTGCAGACTTCCGGGGAATATTCACTAGACAGGACAAGTGTTTTGGAGTATGTAACCAAATGTATCAAGTGCCTGTAAAAACAAATGAAAACTATATATAAATGATAATTTTCAGAGCTAGGACTGAGTGTATAAATCGGGATATTGTATAATTATTGTTAATTATATTCTTTACAATGTGGAAATGATGAGTGAAAGTGCCTCTTAACACTTTATTGCTCTGAGTAATTGATTAAAAGTTATCAACTTCATTATCAATTAAATTATATAAAGAAGGAAAAATATTTTGAGTAAATCTTAAATAGAAAAAACAAAGTTTAATTTGATAACTAACACATTTACTGTAAAACAACAACTTTTCAGATGACTTGGTTAATAGAATAAGTTTTAAATATTGTCAATATCAGAAAGGATTAAAACTAATTAATTTAAAAATTAAATAAAGTAATCTTAATATGTATATTTTCAGGTTTTTTTTAATTGTTCATAATTTTATCCTGAAAAAGAACTAATCACTTTTTAATTAGTTTTCAAAGAAAGGATATTTTAAATTATTCATCAATAGTAATTAAATTAATGAAAAGGTAATTAAATTTTACTTGGAAGTTTTGAAGTCATGTATTATTTGTATGATGAAAATTTAAATATTTTCCTGATTTTTTTATTTGTTTACAATACTGATGACTTCTTAACAGGAAGAGTTTTGTCCAATTATTGTGAATTGTGATCGGGTTATAGTAGTGTATAGGGTTATACTACAAGACTGGTTGGTTGGTTGATAAGGGTCAGCATACAGGAGTTATTCTCCTTGGCTTCTTGCATACCAATAGTTATGGGTCAAAGCGCTACATTGAATTATATATCTTTATCCATGGTAGTCAAATTCTTTACACAATGACAAGGTTGATATACTTCATTCACGGGAGGAGTTTACCTCTGAAAGGTCTTTTTTCCTACCAATATCCTACTATATAATAGATTTCTGGTAGGGAAAAAAGTCCTTTCCCAGGTAAACTCCTACCGTGAACGAACTTTAGCAATTGTGGCCTGTGTATAGCCGGGAAAGAGTAACAGCAGCTATATTTGTTACTTTTACTTTTAAAAACTCTTTCCAGCCTGTGGCCTGGGATACTTTTCTATTCAAGCCATATAGTTTCCATTACCGGCTTGCTACGTCTGTAGTAGCTTCCTATGCTTTATAATATAATTTAAGAATAGGACAGGCACAACATCCAGTCCCCGGCCATTAATTCATCAATGTGAAAGGGTAAACCCACATTTCACCAATGATACATTTTTTTGTCCATGCTGGGAATCAAACTCAGGACCTTTCTCAGTAGACAGACATGCTACCGGCTGAGCTAAGGTGTTGGATATCTTTGCTACTGTGAGACTTTATTATTTTAAATATCACTTGAATCAATCTGAAAACAAAATGGCTATATTGATGAAATTAGACAGAACTTCATTGCATTAAAAATCATTGAACACAAATGATAATGAAATTATTAATGTGCAGATTTTAATAAAGCTGAATTTGTTTCATACGTAATTCCATAAAATGAAGATGATAATATTGGATTTCACTAGATGTAATAACCATACCTATGGTTTAACCATCCAATGTATATATTCAAATGGTTTACAGCTACTTAAAGTTTTTCAATCTTGAGCTTTACCATCTTTAGGCATTAAAGTTAATGGTACACCAGATTGATTAAATCAAACTATAACTATAATTAATCAAACAAGATTATTTTTTGGGCAGTATTCAAAATTGGGAGGGTTCTAAGAAGATATGCACCTGCATTAATGTGAAGATGAGATGTGGAAACTACATTGATAAATTAAATCTATGATGAATGGGTAATTTTCACAGCAGAAGTAGTTTCATATGTGATGAATGGAAAGTTGTTTGTGCTGTTATATTATAGCAGTTTATATAGCCATTACGTCAAAATTTGTGATACAAATTTATTATTGGACAGATTTACCTCCTTGAAAATGAGTGTCTTAGTAATCATTTACCTAAAGGTTTGCTGAACTTTTTTTTTATAAATAAAAGTAGAAAATAATTTTAAAATATGCAAGGGATGTTATTTTTAATCACTAAGTAGTTGGAGACTTTTTTTTTTCTTTTGCCAAAATAAGGCCAATTTTATTTAACAAAATCTTAAAAATGTAATAAATTTTTATCTTCAAAGTAAAGCATGGTAGCTGTCATTTATTAAACCATTAAAAAATATATAATATGATTTTAAAACTTTATAACATTTTAATTGTATACTTACAGAGTTGCACATAGCAATGAAAGTTTGAATTTTATTAAACTCAATTTACTTGCATTTTAGATAAAAATTCTAAATTATCAATTGCAGTAAAGTGCATTATTATTATCAATAATAATAATGATAATAATGCTGGATAAGACTTTGATATTAAGGGTATTATACATGTTATAATTCATCACTTTAATGAGTTTCATATTATTTTATTGTTTACATTT
This sequence comes from Timema douglasi, assembly GCA_901482245.1. Lineage (NCBI taxonomy): Eukaryota > Metazoa > Arthropoda > Insecta > Phasmatodea > Timematidae > Timema > Timema douglasi. The sequence continues at coordinate 160,156 of CABEEJ010000628.1, forward strand.
TTTAGACATTTTTTTGTGCGTCATTGTATAATTTATGTAACGTAAGATCTTAATCTCAAAATTTTCAATCAACCTTAAATTGACATTAAACTCAACATTTAATATCCTAATCTTAACCACTATTATTGAAGTACTTAGCCCGAAACTTCCAGTCCATGAAGAGATTCATCTTGCCTGCAGAATGGCCTTACGGAAATCGACTACTGCAATTTTGAAACCCATACACTTTTAAAAAGTTTCAAAGTATTCAACTAATGGTATGTAATTACCAAATATGGTTCACCCTTTGCACCATAATAGAGGTGAAATGTACCAAATGTATTCTATTTAATATAGTAAATAGTTGGGTTTTTTAATCAAAGTGTTCTCCATTATGAATTCTTAGTGAGAGAATAGCTAAGAAGTGAATATAAATTGCCTTTTTAAATCACTTACAAGTTGCAGATTGAAAATGTATTGCACCATTGTACAATAATTTGTACCAAGACCAAATGGTGTATGTGGCTCGAGAAGTATATTAACTGGCTTTTTCGCATACATAACAGTTTATAGGCACTTGTTCTACCAGTATACAAAGAATAAACCACAATAAGTAAGTTCTTAGAGCGGTCCTGAATTATGGGGCCAGCCACTCTACTTAGCCTTCAGCCTACTTCATTGTTAATAAACATCCACTTTTTTATATGTAGAGGGTTGTATAATTTATTCTTAATGTAAATATTGTTGAATAGTTTAAATATTACATATAATTAAGGTTTTTATTGTTTTTCTAATATGTACACCTACCAAGCAACGGTTTGAAGAAGAAAATCAAAAAGGATAGGATAGGATCAAAATGTACAGTAAAATATAATTGTGCAATTTATTTACATATCCTCTATAAAATAATATAGGTAACATAACCTTTTAGGAAAAACTAAGAAAATAATTGAAAATATTTCAAAAACATAGCCTATTACAAAAACCTAAAAAGTCTTTCTTCGGGACTTTGATGCAGCAAATGAATCGATAATCAGATTAAAATCTGTTTAGAGAACTGTTGTAGATCTACCTATCCTGCCTTCAATGATATTTTGAGAAAAACATAGTATAAAGTTACATTTCCTATCCTCAATGTGATTAAATCAAAGTGTCCCTTTTATCTTTTTTGTTTCTTCTAAAAAAATAAACACCCCTACAAACCCTCCTTATAACATCGTGCCCCCAAATCTCTCTTTAAACCTTTATATCACCCAATTGCCCCACAGTCATGGGCGGAAGGGGGGTGGGGGGGGTGAGTTAAATTTTTCACTGGGGCGAGATTGATTTTTGGTGCCTCCTTATATAAAACAGGGGGATAATAGGATAGTATGAAGGTAATCCCCAAAATGAACAACTCTAAACCTAACATAGCCTGGGCATGATGAGGGTAAAAAAAAAATCAAGTGAGGGCCATTCCAAATAGCTTATAAGGGCATTCAATTTTAAAAAAACTGTTAATGGAATACACCTTCAAATAGCTCCATGAAGAATCTAAAAAAAAAAAGAACATTCTTAATAGCTTTTAGGGCATTCCAAATTTCAGCAAAATTCTGGGTAAGCACACCGTCAAATAAATTCTAGGGAAGCCAATTTATTTTTAAAAATTCTTAAAATAGCTTTTAGAAATACTCAGTTTAAAATAATTTGCCAAATATCCTACAGAAGCATCCAAATTTCAAAATATTTTGAGGGAGCAATATTCTAAATAGCTGTGCAATTTTCAAAAATTCTCTAAATGAGAATTATTTCAAATAGCTTCTAAGAGCATCCAATTTTCTAACATTAACTGGGGGAGAGGAGGGTAGGAAGTCCAGAAAAAATTTGTTTTGTCATTGCCCCCTTCTCCATTCATACAAATAAAGTTCCACCACTATTGTATAAAATAACAATGTTCTTAATTTTTAGGGTTTAGTAGTACTTTAAGTCTTAACATAATGCTAAACTTAGCAAATCAAACCTAATGTAACCTAGGTATGACATGAAAATAATTTGAAGACTAAACTCTATAAATGGTTATCATAGAGTATTACAAACATTTCACTATGAGAGTGTATGAAAATAATTTGAACATGTTTTGTAGACTATGTTAGACTCTTTAATTTTGATATAATGAACGATTTAAGAAATAATTTCAAGATAACATTTTAAGGCACCATTTTTTTTAAGATAGCGGATGTAAAATAACTTTTTAAGGGTGGTACTATACTCCATTTTATTCACCACAAAAAATATACCATTATGCCAAATTTCATGTTATCATCAAAAAGTGAATGAATGTTATGCCTAGCAACTCAACTATTATGCCCAGGTTATGTTAGGTTTGGAGTTGTGAGGTTCAGGAATTATTTTCATGTCGTTCGTAAGTTATGTTAGGCTATAGTCCAGAGGAAGGGTAGATTCCAATGCCGACATTTCGATGCCCTGAACAAAATGCAAAAAAATGCAAAATCTGATTGCAGCCGCCGGCTCCGCCATCTTGGAAAAATGGCGCCCAAAACCTGATTTTTCAAAATATCTCGCTTTGGGTGAATCATACGGCAAAAATAATTGGTATGAAATTAAAAAGGCATTCAATTTGCTACATAATATTTCATAACCATTTTTTCCTAAAATGAATAGTTTCAGGGCATTGAAATCTACAAATTCCAAAAGTTTCACAACTTCTGCACTTAATGGGATCAAGCACCTTTTTTTCCACGCCCTGTTCGCTGTACTATTAGGTTGGTGCTCTGTTTGCCACTCCACTCGAGCTGACGTCCCTGGCAGCTGTGGGTCTGTAGCTATGCCACTAACAGGAGTTTGACTGTAGTGAGGGACACAAATCTAACTGAATATTTGTATCTGTTTAAATTTACACTCCACAAATTAGATCATGTCTGTATTTAATCCTCTTCACACTTTTTAGGGCATTTTAACACAGAAATATATTATTTTATTGAAGCCTAACTACTTTTGCACACAATTGTTGACATAATATAAAAAGAAAAAGCTGAGTTGAACCATGTAAAATGAAAGTTTGCTAATTTAATTCAAAACCGGAAACTATGGAGAAAGTGCAAACCTAAACAAAATATTACTTATACTATGCAATTTAAAGGTTACATACAACACAATTTGTGACAAAACATACTAAAGATTTTTTTTAAACTTTTTACTTATACAATCTAAGTATTACATTACTAGCACCAGCTGATCTTAATAACAGGTAGTTTTATAAAACACTTCACATACCATGATCGTGCAAGTGGCGTCATTAAACCACTTGGAAGGAAGGACTACAGGATCAACTGCAGTGAGCACATTTCACATGCTCCACTCAACAATGATTGGTAGGTAGCTTTGAAATAACCTAAATTTATTTACTATTGAATTAATCAACTGCCCTTTATCCTGCATCCTTTTAATAAAGTTTCTGACAGTTGAACTGTTTATCAGGTTGTTTTGTTTCCTTGATTAAAACTAGGGGAAACCAGAGGCTCATCTCGTTTTAAAACTCACTTGTGAACAGAATGGAAGGCAATGTGTCTACATAAGAATATAATAGTTAGCTTAAGTATGATATAATTCTGATGGGAAGAACTATGTGACCCGCAGGCTGCAAATTGAATAGCCCTGCTCTATACCATTGACAGTTTGCACACACCACCCTCATTTTAATTCTAACACAAATAAACATAGACAATTTATATATTAAAGTTAACACTTAGCTCAAATTAATAAAAATATTACACCTTAGTAATTAAAAAAAAAAGCACAAGTTGTAATTGCAATAGCTAAAATACAACTAAAAAGACGATATTCCTGCGAAGATGAAGCTTGTGTGAGAAAGCATTTGCAAGATCAAATTAATATAGCCGGTTTGATTTTCTTAACATTTTAAGAAATAAAATCATATTTGTTTGATTCTTGCTTAAAAAAAAGCTTAAGAAAATAGCATTTGGTTTTGAGTTGATGATAACATTTCTTAATTTAATCTCAACCCAAATGAATGCTAAAAAAACACGAGTACTTTTATTAATATTAACTTTATGACTTCGCAAAATTTAGTACTCTCATAATAATAAAGCCTAGTATGCACTGGGCAACAATTCCCCAGAAACATCGCTTGCAAACAGTTTTCATACTGTCGGCAAATATAGGAAACGGTTTCCGATCAAAGTTAGCAAACAATGTTTCCAAGTGTGTACTAGGTTTTAAATTAGTAAAAGAAAGAAAAAATGCATATTACTGGTTAAAAAGTGCTGTTGAAAGGAGTAGGAAACAGTAATGTAAGCAGGATTGAAAAGTAGAGGGAGGGGGGGATGGAGGAGGACCCCACCCAATTTTTTTTCCAATTATATACACCTAGAATATTTTTTGGAAGTTTTTTTTAATTGGTATTTGTTAACTTGATCATTTATATTTTTACTATTACAAACATGATAATCTAACAAAATAATAAATAAATAGGCCTAATTCAAAGTTGGCTTAAGTGCCACAAAAATCACAGATTATTTATAAGAAAATGTGCATAAACGAGATAAACTGTTGATTATTATTGTAAACGATAATCTTAAGAAGAAACGCTGGCACTAAAAGAGAGGTAAGGGATTGATTCTACTGGCCAAAGAATAATATTTTCAGAGCGTGAAGATATCCCACTTCCATTCCATGAGAGTTAGTCCACAGCTATGAAATAAATATATTTGGTGGTTGATATAGACACTATTTTCTGATATTTTCTTTTTTCACAATGTTTAACTGGTTATAAACCCCAAACACCTCCCCCCCTCCCCATTTTATTTTCTCTTCGGATCTGCGTAGATCTCGAGGGAATCTTCAAACTATGGTAGGGGGGCTCAAGGCCCTCAAGACCCCTTGTGGGTACACTAATGGTAGGAAAGCATATATGTTTAGTGTTAAAATAAAAGTGTTCTAGAGGTAAATAAATTGAATAAGCATAATGTGGGCCTACACTAACAACTGATTAAATAATTTCAGCTCTTAGGATAAAATTTATTAAATAGAGGGGAGTGGAGGGGAATAAATTCGTAAATTATATATAATTATTTGTACGATTTTTACAGTAACAAAATTAAGCAATCAAACATTTTAACGTTATAAGCATTTCCTAAACTAATTTGTATACAATAAATAACAAATTAAAATAAATTACTCCTCCTCTCTCTCTATTCAGGGTTTTAGTGTAAAGAAGGGTATTTGTTAGCGTGTTAAATGTAGGTTATTGTACCTGTGATATATAAAAAATGAATTAAATGTATGATAATATGTAGCTTATGATTGCGGTTTTAATATTTCTTATTACCGTTAGGCTTTCTTAGCACGCCACGAAATTTTATTCTCGTTTCTGAAAGATAGAAATAAATAACAAACAAATCCATCTGCGAGACAGCTTATGTACTTTTAGGATTCGGTTGTTAGTTTTAAATCAAAAGGGAAACATGTTAAAAATAGGTAATGTGTTTGTATTTGTGATATATAAAAATTAAATTAGCAATATAAGACAATTTTTGTAATTTTGATTGGGTTTTTAAAATATCTTAATACCTTTGGTGTTCCTAATTTTCTTATCACGAAACCATCTGTGAGACAGCTTATGTACTCTTAAGATTAGAATAGTGAAAAGATATATACTAAATACTTCCGGAGCCATCTGTGAGAATAATTATGTACTTTTTGACTAGTGTTCAATATTTATCAGAAGACCTCTTGGAGTGTCTTGTTCTCCTAATACTTGAAATCAGATTTTACCTGTTTCATAGTTGTACAAACTAACATCATCAACCTCCCAACCCCGTCCATAAAATAAATAAATATATCTTAGAGTTTCCTATTTTCCTAATACCACAGAACATTTTCTACGTGAGAAGGAAAAGCTGTTTCTTTTGTTTGCATGACATATTTATTTTAAAATTTTTAAATAATACAGGAATTATTTCTAATAATATAATTAATTAATTATAACATTTAGGGTTTTAATGTATGTGCAGAAGATTTTTTTTAAATTAAATAAACTTAATGCTATTGTTTTTGTTATACATCAAAATAAATTAAATATTTGAGACAAATATGTATATAGTTTTTAATTGTTGTTATAACATGCACAAAAGATTTTTCCCGTTTCTGATACAAATTAAATAACAGATGGAATCTATCTGTGAGACCACTTATGTACTTTTATGATTAGGATAGTGAAAAGATACACACGTAGCCAGCCATCTATGAGAATAAACTCCATTTAGAGTTTTAATAATGTATATCGAAAGGTGAAACATGTTGTTAAATGTATGTGCTATTGTGTTTGTGATTGTTCTATCCTCCACAGGATTCAACATTTATTATAAAAATGCTCCCACTTAAGAAAAACTTACCACCGTCCTACTTTCCATTATTGAATTACGCAAGTGATCTGCATGCATAATCCTCACCATTGTTCCCACCCTAGATAGATAGGTAACAAGAATTATACTCATTATTTTCCCTAGCATCCATGTTTCAGTTTCTCCTTGAACCGTTTTAACTTAAACTACTAATTGTCCTTCAAATATACGAGGTGATCCCGCCTTTCTATTCCAATTTATTTCCACTTTTTCTTTATTTTCCACCAGTCTTGCCACCAGATGAGGCATCAACATTGACGACCGAGTTTTCGGTCTGAATACAAGAAATAACTCAGCCGAGGTTTTACCCGTAATTGTGTGAGGAGTATTCCTATAGGCAAATAGGAAATTATCTACCCTATGCTGAAGAGTTATTTTCCTCCCTTCCTGACGATCCTGCTTCAAGACTCGTAAAAGCACCTTTTTCACTACCTTCACTGAGCTTTCCGCCTGACCATTAGATTCTTGATGATAAGGTGGTGTTACCATGTACACCACCCCATTTCCTCGCAGAAAATCTTCCATCTCTTCTGAAACCAACTGTGGACCTCCATCAAACACTAGCTTCTCCGGCATACCATAGGCTCCAAAACATGTCCTTAGTTTTACTATTGTTTGTGATGTCATCGTAGTAGACATGGGGAACACCTCTGTCCATTTCGAATGAGCGTCAATCAACACTAAATATTCTGTTCCCTCCAGTTTTGCGAAATCAACATGAACTCTCTACCATCTTCTTAGTGGCCAGCTCCACTGTTGCAATAGTACTCTCGGAGCAGTATTTCGAGTCTCCTGAAAAATGGAACATTTATTGCACATTTCTTCCATCTGCGAGTCAATTCCTGGCCATCACACATACCTTCAGGATAACGCCTTCATCTTACACATTCCAGGGTGTTCTTGATGTAACATTGACAAAATGATCTAAGGAACGCCTCTGGGACCACCACTAGATTCCCACAGAGGAGACACCCGTCTTCAATGGATATCTTGTGCTACTTCTGAAAAAAACAAGAAAAAAAAAACATCCATTCCGGTTCCACTTTGAGCGGCCAACCATGCAGTGTCCAGTCTAAAATTTTACTAAGACATAAATCCTTCCTAGTTTATTTCCCAATTTCCTCACTAGATATTGTATTGGTAGCTCCTCTAAAGATGCAAAAGTAAAATTTACATCCTCCTCTAACATCTTCCCATCACCAACCAGCAATCGTAACAACACATCCGCTTCAACGATCTCAGATCCTTTTCTATACTCCAACTCGTAAACATATGAGGATAGTAACAGCGCCCACCACTGTATACGAGCTGCTGTCATCTCTGGAATACCTTTCTTAGGGGACAACAAATATAACAATGGTTTATGGTCGATAACCAGGGTAAATTTACGACCAAATACATACTTGTGGAATATTTTTACACTGAAAATCAATGCTAAAATTTCCTTCTCTATTTGCGGATAGTTCTTTTCGGCTTTTGATAATGTCCTGGATTTAAAATATACAGGTCGAGAAGAACCATCTGGGAACACATGACTCATCACACTCCCAAGACCCTTACTGGAAGCATCGCAAATTATCTTAATGGGAAAAGAAAAGTTGAATGGCACCACTGTGTCACTTTCCACTAGTAGCCTTTTACTTTTCTCAAACACTTGTTGCTCTTCTTGGTCCCATTTCCACTTCCTGCGAGACTCCAACAATTTATACAAAGGACTCAACTCTGTTGCTAAGTTTGTTAAGAATTTTTCATAAAATTGCAAAAGTCCTAAGAATTCCCTCAGCTGTGTCACATCTTCTGGCACTGCTGTCCCCTTATATGTCCTTCACCCTTTCCTTGATTGGATGAATTCCTCTCGCATCAATCCGATGACCCAAATAGGTAATTTCATCTTCCAGAAAAATACATTTGTCCTTGTTTACTTTCACCCCATAATCCCTTAGTCTCTGAAGCACCTCATTTGTACGTTTCATGGCCTCTTCCACTGTACCTGATACTACTATTATATAATATATATAACAAAAGATTTTCTCTAGCCCTAACAAAATTGTGTCCATGACAGACTGAAAAAGAGAACACGCACTCTTTATACCTGGACTTAGTCTGCGGAATCTGAACAATCCTACATGCACATTCACAGTTAGTAAAGGTTGAGATACTTCACTAACCTGCAAGTGTAGGTACCAATTTGACAAACCATTCTTGCTAAATATCTTTCCCTAGGATAGCTGTTCAAAAACACTCTTCACTGTGGGTGACGGATAATGTTTGTCTTCCACAAATTTATTCAGGGTCACTTTAAATTCCCCACATAACCCCACTTTTTCATTTACCTTAGGTGCACACATTAATGGTGTAGCCCATTGGCTATGTTGAATGGGGTACATTATTCCCTCATCACGCATCAACTTTAACTCATCCTCCAACGCATCCTGGAAAGCGTAAAGCACTGTTCTCACTTTACAAAATATAACCACATCTACTGTAATTCCCTTAATAGCCCCAACCGGCCCATCAAACACCTCTGCATGTTTAGAAATTAGTGAGCTCACCAGAATTGATCAGTCCTATAGCATGTTCCCAACATACCTAACTTTTGACTGACCGTTCAATTTCAACCAATGTAACCAATTTATCTCCAATAATGTTGGAGCTCCTTTCCGATTATAGGAAACTACTAAAATTGGCAACTCCATTTTGGAAGATCCCTGCATTACTTCAACCCTAAATTCTCCCTTCAGATCGATAACCTGACCCGATTATGAACTCAGACCCACTGACGGTGGTCTTAGAATTTTCAACCTAAAGCCTTTTTATACACACTTTCTGGCATAAAGGTACGTGGACAACCAGTTCCAATCACCATTTCTACTTGCTTACCATCCACTTTCACTGTTGTTATCCACTGTGCATCACTGTCCCTCGCCTTGTCCACATGACATAATTCTAGCCCATTAACTTTTTTTAAAGTTTAGGTCCATTCTTTTCTTTATTTAATCTACACGTAGTAGCTATGTGTCCTACCTTGCCACATGTGTAACATTTGTTGTTTTTCAAATGACACTCCCCAGCCAAATGCAAAGGACTGTTACACCTAAAACACGACCTCTTCCCCTGTAATTCCGGATCCTTTCCAGTACTTTTACATATTTGCTTGCCCTTTCCTCTCTTCCCAACAAAATTCACAGAATGAGGTTCCACCTTATGAAAGGTATTAAGCTGGTCGTTGGCTAAATTTAGACGCCCTGCCATTTCCCACGCCTCCTCAAATGTGGGAATCTTCTCCCTAGCTAACTGCCATTGAATAGATCTTTCCTATAGACCACTTATCAACCGAGTTTAGTTTTCTTCACATGCTAACATCAACAGATCTTGAATATCTGTCAATGGTGTCCTGGAATTTTGTCATATTTTTTTCTATTTATTTAAAACTTTTGACAAAATTCCAGAACATCCTTGACAGATATTTAAGATCTGTTGATATTAGCATGTACAAACTCTATGCTGCTATTGGATAAATATTTTATTTATTTTGGCCAACAAAATTTAATGCTATAAAAACTGTAAAATTACTCGCGCTCCCTTCTGCCACACCTTAATTGTTTTCCCTATAATTTATGATCATTACATTTTTTTAAAAATAATGTATCATTAAATTTAAATAAAAACACCATGGTAATATTATTCTTTCAGTTCATAGCTTTACCTGCATGCCCTTTTCCCCCATTATATTAATTACAATAGTGTTGTAGGGGTGAAGAAGCTACAGTTTAGAGGAGATATACCCATATTTATATGGAGAGAGACACTAGAGTGATCCATTTAGTATTATCATCATACGCAATCGTGATTCAAAACTTCAATCTTATCTTCAACAATCCCTTAAAGTAAGTTTGATTTTAGGGATTGTTTAGAAGATTGCATTTTAACAAAATATGTATATCAGTCTTTTCTTTCTTTTGGGAGCTAAAATGTTTGTATGAGATATGTCCTACTAATATTAGCTGTATCCAAAATTAGTTTAATTGTGGCCAAATTTGTTTTGAAACTTAAATACAATAATTATTGTACTATGATTGACGAGTCTATCAGCCTATCACACATAAATTTAGCATGTGTGTTTTTGATTAATTATGTAAGTACAAACAATTTCTGTATGTTGTTTACAGTTGATATTTACACTACTATGACATATGTGAGATAAGGTATTATGAATCTTACGACTTCGTACACATTTTAAATACATTTTACTACAACAAAACTAGCATATTATGCAACTATGTATTTTATTTAGTGCAGCATCAATGAGTCAACTCATTAGCCTAATCAACTGAAGTAGTCAGCGCTCCCAAGAAGGAACAACATTTTAATAACACTCAACATTTTTGTCAAATTTAACAACATTTGGGTCTTTGTATGCGGGCTTTTAAATACACACATTATTATAACAATTTCCCTTTGTAAAATGAATAGTTGCCCTACAGTTCGCTTAACAACTATGTTTAAGGAACCATTGTGGTCCTAACAATGTGCCTGTACTGTATTAGACAGGGCAAGATGCAAAATTATTCATGTTATTATATTTGTACACGTTTTACGATATACATAATTGAATTACATTGAGAAACCGATACTTAAGTTTGCCATAGCCCATCCTCAATATGCTTAAAACAATAATTGATATATATTTACATTTGTAAGCAAAGTGTTTTACCTCTGGTAGTAGTCACTAGGACTATTAGGGACACAAATATGCCAATATATTTTCTTTCAATCCTGTGCTTTTATTTTTCTTACACACAAAATGAGAGTACAAAAAAAACTAGACATTGTGGTTTTTTGAGTATGATGACTTGTTTTGAGTCTAGAGAATTTAATTTATGATAAGGGGGCATTTTGAAATATATGTAAACAGGATAGTGTTGGCCTAAGTAACTAAGATATATTGTGTATGTTTATTTTAGGTTTAGGTGGCTGTTTAATTCAGCTAGTCAAAAGGATTATTAGAGATCCTTTCCTTGTAAAATTTGTTCCTATGGGATTTTATGTATCAGAGATGAGGTGAGAACATATGGCAATGCTTTAAGGGCTATATCTTTTTATGTTGATTGGATGAAATCTAATGAAGTGTAAATGTTGTTATCGCTTTGTGAGTTTAAGATATAATAATTTTTGATGTGACTATTTACTAACCTTATGTCCACGTCAAGGAATATCGGCTGCTCATCGGACTGATTTGAAGTAAATTTCTAAAGTAAAAAGGATTTGAGGTTGTTTAAAATATAGGTTAAGATTTCTTGGTGAGCTGTCCAAATCATAAATATTATATAATCTATAATGCGAGATCAGTAAAGTGTTTGGTTGATTTAGTAATCAATAAATTTAGTGTCTAGTTTACCAAAAACAAATAGGCATAAAAATATACTATCTTTGCACCTATTGCTGTGCCTCTGATTTGTATAAAACTGTCAAACGTCAACTGAAAGTTGTTCTATAGAATAATTTTAGTCAACTCAGGATAAATGATGTGGTTGGTGTGGTGTTAATAGGACATTAGTTCAGGAAATGTTCTACTGTGGCTAGGCCCTTAGTATTAAGGATATTGGTAAAAAAACGCAGCATTGTTGGAACATGTATGGGGTTTTGGATAGAGGTTAAAAAGCTTGTATATTCAAAGTGCAACAGTAACTTTGTGACAAATGGTTGCATATGTAGGTCGACATAGGCTGAAATTATTTGTGTTAGTGATCCACAGCTAGAGACAATGGGTCTTCCCAGTGGAGGTATAGCTTATTTATGAATTTTCATAAGCACATTACATTTAGGAGAGATAAAGTTTTTTGGCAAAAGTAGTTACCCCTACAAAGTTAAGTTGGGATCTTATCAGTACAATTCAAATACTTTCCAATTGGATGCCAATATGCAATATAATTATATGTAATGTGCAACAAAATCTATGTTAAACTGTATTTCTTATTTAGTATACAATGCATTATAATTAATATCTTATAAAAAAAATTGGCCATAATACAATTGAAACAAGTCTTCAAATTTTTTTCAACACAAAACTCGTGTAGACGGTAAAAATATTTTAAAACATTGTCATATCATACGCAGCAAGCAAGAATAAACGCAATTGTGTAAGAGAAAAGGAAACTTTCGGATATCTCTACCTCTCTTACACACTTACAAGGATGTGGCATTTTGTCATCGTATATTAACTTGATTGAATATATAAGATACATCAATGTGTAGTTAGTTAAATGAAATAAATGTGTTAAGAAAAGCTTTAACGAGAACAAAGTTCAAAACTCGTGAATTATTTCTTTAAATAAGTTGATGTAAGCTAATTTAGTAATACGTCCTAAGCTACTATAATCTAAATGATCGTTTTAACGCAAGACTTCTACACAATGCATGTCATTCAAACAAAATTTAGTAAAGTTTGTAACTACCTTGTTTCATTGTACAAAGTAGTGGTCGAACTTTAGATATAAAATGGTTTTCGAAAGCAATATACAAACTAAGAGCCAACTTTAAATGCGTTGTAATATATAATTCTTTCTAAAAGACTATAACCCAAATAATCATTTGAATGCAAAAGAAGCACAAAACGTTTGTCATTAAAATAAATGTAATCACATTTTAAGAAAACTTATTTCAATATAGTTATCTAACTTTCACTATAACATAGTTTCTGAAACCAATTTACAAGTTACTAGCCAACTTTAAAAATATTGTAGTATTGGCATAATGTAAACAACATGAATGAAAGCTACAAATTTAAACATACTAAGCATATGATTCGCATTTGTATATTATTACATGTAAAACACAATTGTATATCCATTAATTTAACATGTTTCTTCACCAAAATATGGTATAGTACTTGACTATTTACAAACAATAACACTTTTATTTAACAGAAAAATGTTTTCGCTTAAGAGCATTGAGAAAAACCAAATATGTCTCTACACAATCAAAAAGACGACAAACTTGAGCATCACACTTTGGTCCTTCTCAAGGGGTGTGTTTATGATGTACAGCCACCTCCCAAAACCACTATAAAACACACACAATCAAAAAACTTATATATATTTTAATTTAATCAATAGCTACATGGGAATCTTTGTCTCCAATTTTTTTTAACTTACTAAAATATCAAAGTAAATAAATAAAATCAATAAGGGGACGATCAAGTTTTATGTAATCACCTTAGTGGGTGAAGGGATTACGAGCTTTGCTTATTTTTGATGACATGACAGGAGGGGTCAAAACAATGCTTACGTAAGACAGAGAAAGACGGACAAAATTGAGGAAGGGTGCAATGCAAGCCACTTGGACTTTGGGCATCAATGAAGATGCTGAGTGGCTAAACGAGGAAGATGTGGAAATGCCTATATAAGTAAGCCAAATCTTGACTGACCTAGCCACCCCCCCCACCCCCAAATATAAAAATAATGATTGAAAGTATTGCGACATGTATTCAAGAACCTTGGTCATCGGATTAAATTGAGTTTAGTTTTTTTTATATATAAATATAATATTCATGTACACCTATTCACTAATAATACTTGTTTTAATATGATCTGTTCAATAAATTTAAATTCATTGTATACCAATGTTAGTTGACAATTATTTTGCAATATTAATTTATGCTTTTATGTTAATAATTACAATTAATTTATAAATGGCATTAATTTTTAATTCATTTTATCATCACGTCTTACTACCTGTTCAGACTAAATGAAAAAAGAATGGTTATTCCTGTGAACAAATTTAAAAAAAGTTGATGAACCTTACGTAAGCAGTAGGGGAAGGGTCAGGCATTTGCTTATTTTTGCTTAAAATGAGGTGGGTTATTTTAGATCAAGTCGTTATTGTGTGTATACACACACACATATGTATGCACACACACACACACACACACACACACACACACACACACACAACAACTTAATCTTTTAAAAAAATGCAACAAATTCCTATAACATTAATCACTATAACATTATTTAATTATACGGTAAATTACTGTCTGTAAATCTAATAAATACATGTTGGCTGTTTCTTTGTTAGCCTCTCTTACATTAAAATATCCTAAAATACATTAAAGTCTTGTATTGTATTTATTTCAATATACTAACACCATCCACCACTAAATAAAATTGTTATAAGATATCCTCCAAGAGCTCTTATAAAGCGTATATATTTTTCTCGTTAACTTATAAATTACACTGTAATATTGATATTAAAATTTTAGATTTTAAAATATTGTAAACTTCAACCTAATCTCAAACTATTAGAACATTAAAATAGATAGTTGGGCAGGAGAGTTTGTGGAGGGGGAGTAGAATAGGAACATTTTGGTTATTTTATTAGTACTAAAAAATTTCACGTTAAATTTATCAATTTACAACATTATTTTTAAATTTATTTTTTTCGAGCCAGAGGTAGGTTGATGGAATTTTTGGTCGTAGATTCTTATAGCGGAAATAAAGATAAGATATTAAAACACTGAGTCAATATTAAATCATAATGATTCAAACAAACATACTATGATGATACCTCTTATTTAACAGCTGCTACTACACTAGCCCTATTAAATAACAAGAATGAACTGGCACGTAAGATAATATTGATTCTATTCCCAAGTACATGTCTTAACGGTTTCAATAACGTTCAATGTTTTGACCCTGAACCAAAATGTATATCTCTTTTTTTTTCTAGTATGATACAAGTTCACATCGAATAGTTATGTAATGATAGATAAAAGTAATATAATCAGACATCATTATCTATCTTTTATTTCAGAAAAGTTAAAACATTGGACCAGGAACAATAATTAGTTAGATAATATTAAATAAGTTCAAAGAAATTTATTAACAAAAACATATTACACAGGTTAAAGAATAGGGAGTCCAAAATGGCTGTACTACGTTTCACAATTATTGACAAGACCTGGAGCTTAAGCTTCTTGCGATTTTGGCGCTATCTCTTAGAGAAGGAGTAAACTGTCACGTTTCTTCTTTGTAATAATTTATATTTTAAATTTTCGACATTTTCGCTCTATAAATGTATTATGAAATATAGTTTCGTCATATTTGATGCATAACAAAGCTATTAACATAAATATAAAATAATTGATAATGTGAGGTTAGTACAGTCAAATATCAGATCTGATCCTCAATCTCTCGACTGGGAGTGGTGGCGTACTCCTGTAATCCAGCTACCTGGAGGTCGGGTGTAGTGGATGATTTGAGGACGGGGGTTCTGTTGTTCAGTGCTCCACGTTGACCGGATGTCCGCACTAAGCTCGGCATCAATATGGACACTCTGGGGGAGCCCGGGGTGTCCAGGTTAGCTAAGGCGGGGCGAACCGGGCCAGGGGGGAAACCCAGCAGCCAAAAGTCCCTGTGTCGAGCAGTAGTGGGATAGCGTCTGGGAGTGGGAGCTGGGTGGCAGCCCGTCCAATATAGTTAGACCTGCATCTCTTTTGATTTTTTTTTAAAACTAGCACGTCCCTTATAACTGCATTCTTTTGAAATTTTAATTATACAATGAGCTGGGTTGAAGCCCAATATAGTCAGACCTGCACCTCTTGTTTTTTTTAAATACTAGCACGTCCATTATAACTGCATTCTTTTGAAATTTTAATTATACAATGAGCTGGGTTGAAGCCCACCCGAGTCAGTCCTGTAGCTCTTTTGAAGTTTTAATTATTTTATGTAAGTGGCATATAATATAGTATTTGCGACCAAGAGATCAGACCTTAATTTTAATGTGTTTTGAGCAACTCAACAGCTCATTACTTTTTTTTATGCCTGAGAAATCTTGTCATAAAAGCGTCTACACATTCACAAAATTAATGTATATTTTACAGTGATATGTATTTACTGTTATAAAAAATTGAGCTCTACATGGTATATGCTTTTAAAATTATACACTGTAATATTATATAGGCCGATTTTTTTACGAGGAACTATCCGGATTACGCTACCATAATCCTATTGTAATCATGGTAAGATTCTGGTAGGAAAAAAAGTCCTTCCAGAAGTTACTTCGTAAGCAAATCGCACTATGGATGCCTTAGTATCATTTTAAAAGGCTGATTTAAAAAAAAATAGGAAGCCCACTTTCGACCATCAATATTGATTTAAAGTCACTAACATTATGACATTCTAGAAAATGTCTTTTTTTTATCTATAATTATAAAGTAAATCTAAAAAGTTATCAAAAACCTCCACTAATATTTCTTTAAGGATTACTATATGATTTCTCTTACCATTATTAATTAAAAGGGCTCATAGTGTATATATATTGTTTGTAACTATTTCCCCCGCCTTTTGGCAACATGGGTCTCCAGTTTTCAAATTACAGGCTTCCTAGAAAATTAAACCTTTTTTTTTGTAGCAGCACCTAACACTTCGATTTAGATAAGAAGAAACTTGTACGACAGTTATGAAAATTACTTAAAACAATTTTCATATATTTATACAAGTCATAAAATTTACAAATGCCGCCTAATATAGATAATCTTATCAATATCTAAGTAATTATACTACTATTAACAAAATTAAATGTTATTTGATGCGTGTTTGAAAAAAAAGTCTACGCTGAAAGTAGTTCGGGATTCGCAAAAGTCAGAAAGTTTCCGTCGCCTGAAAACGGATTTAAAAAAAAAAAAAAAAAAGAGGTCCCATTCATCAACGTAATGTTCATTTTAATATTAAATAGTGCATATAATAAACGG
>CABEEJ010000628.1:181654-243477 GCA_901482245.1 Timema douglasi
GGTTCCTAAATGATTTTACACTTTCCCTCCATAAAAATTTGAGTTCACTTCCTTTCTATTAAACCTACCCAATTCCTAGCCCATCAGCGTAATTAGTACTCAAGTGTATAACCCGAACAGGCAGTAAGATGCAGTGCTAAATAATAAATCGTTTTGTAAATATTGTAATTCTTTCATAATGTTAGCTTAAAACTTACACATAAGTGAATACAATATTGTAAATATTACCAGTATTGAAAGACGGGGAAATGGAAAAATAAAAACATACCTCACCTATTTTCATGTCTTGTAGGGAATAGTTTTTGCTGCTGGTTATTTTACTAACCAGGAGTTATGTAGTTTTTTCTTCTTTCATATTTGACATCGACTATCGTTAATATTAGCCTATATTAGCAACAGGTCACTACTAATCTACCATTGATTCCCTTCTCTTTACACAACCTTTCACAACCTTGTACTAACTAGCAATACTGTTAAAAGTTTGTGTATGATTTCAAACGTTTCATAGTTACAAAATAATGTTTTAAATAAGTAGATATGTTGAAAGAAAGGGTGAGGAAGAGTAGTAAACCTACCTATATAGGCTACCAAATTTGTAGACTATTTGACAGTTGTTCTTTTAACTCTGCCCATTCCAAGAAATGTACTTTGTTTTCCAATATTAAATGTAGGGAAATAAAGACAGTTGAAATGTTGACAGAGGTAATTTTACAAGTTGCATCTTGAAGGTGAGAATTAAAATAATATAAAAAAAAACCTAGTGTATTTGTTAGATGACTAGTAAAAGTAAAAAATTATAATAAAAGGTTTTATATGGGCCCCTTCCCCCTTTCTAAGGCCTTGATAATTACTTTAACGAAGTAAGGGTGGGGTGGGGCGAAAGCATATTAGAGGTAATCTACCCGCATTTTCATGGGAAGAAGAGTGGGAACTGGCAGGTCAGTCTAATACAAGATTGATGCCTTGGACTATTTGGCCACTGAACCTAGATTTAGTGAAATAATAGCTTTTATAAAAATTTACCTTTGACATATTTTTATGAGATTGCTTTAAATAGTTTTCTCAAAATCATGTTAATAATATACAAGTGACATCAGGATGTTTGTGTCTTTTTTCTTTTGCACTGCTTTTTACCAACCATTTGGCTCTTCACATATTTACACTACACTATTGAAATAAGAATGAGTAATTTAGAATTTAGTCAAAAGTACCCACATTTGCCTGCAGGGAGTGTGGGGTAGCAATATAACTCTCAATATACCCTACCGGGATTCAAACAAGGACTCCCTAGGATTCGGCAGTACAGTATCTTCAGAATACGACCAATTAAACTATGTGACTATCAAAGCAGATCAGAGCCGCCTTTCAATTTAATTTTTAGAGCATTTTTTTTACACATAAGGCTTGTATGATATATAACACCCAACACTGTTTGGACAAGTATTTATGAAAATTATTTCGAATTTTGAATCCTTGCCCTATAAACCAATAAATTCCTACACATATTGCTTGAGTTTCAGTTTTCAGAGACAAATGAAATTGCAAGCTTTACACAATATTTTTTAACAATATATAGCTGTCTCTCAAATTTGAATTAAAAAAGTGTCTGTAAATACATCCTTTGTACAAAAGTAGATTGGAAGCAGACGTGACCTAAATTAATCACGGTAGCCTTACAGGTAATTTCTAGTACCCGCCAATAACACACATAGAAATATACAATCAAATTTAAATAACATAATTTAAGATTCTGTCCATGGTTCATACCTTGCTGTGAGAATTGTCGAACTGTGCCTGGATTAATTTATAGTATGTGCCATTTTACAATCTGTATTTGACATTTTTTGTGTGAATGTAACATAATCTGAGACCCGATTATTTCAATATAAGGTAGCTATTCTAGGATAAGCACATGAATTTTAAGATAGTACAACACCTACCCCTTCTTTTAATGTGCTTGGCTCAGAATCTAAGTCAAAGCACTTTGTTTTAGTAGGGGTGCTAATATCACTCTTTCAGTTGAACCAACATAAGTTCAACAATTATACATTTACGATCATGTCAGGAATCGAACCAGGCAGCTTCAACCCAGTAGGGAGACATGCTAGCGACTGAGCTAAGTAATTGAACAAGGGAATTTAAATTTTAACCACAAGTCATCTGCATGGTCTTTTATAGTGGTTAATCAATTATATTAATGTATCCCAGATATGAACTGGATCATTTAGGGTGTGATATTCCAGACAATAATCAAACTACTTGGAAAGATTTTAATTAATGTCCCACAATTAGGTAAAAATTCACACTTCACATGGTGTTAAATCAGCTAAAAAACTAGTGATGAAGAAAACAGTGTAGTGCAGTCCTGAGTGATAATTACCCAAAGTATGTGAAGGGGTAGGCAACAATCTTTAATGTCAAAAATCAATTTGAGCCTTTTCTCAAATCCATGCACATTTTATAAATAAGTAACTTAAAAATTAAATCTAAAGAGTTAGAAAGTCATTTTAAATAATAGATAAATTAGTTTTAACAAATCAGGATATTTTGTGTTTGTACTAATTAAGTTTTTTAAATTTTTCTTTTAATACACATTAAAAATTTACTATAAATATCACTGAACCTCTATTTGCTATAATTTATTCCTACAAATTATATGACCATGAAAATTGTTAGATTTATTCCTTGATATATGTGAATGGTGAATATAAACAGAATATAGTAACCATGCATTTCAAATTGACAGCCTTTCTCTATGACATCGACCACCATTCGTTTGTCCAAAGTGATTTCAACCAAACTTCGTTTCATATTACTCCATTTTTGGAAAATGCCACCATTTCAAATTGTCATTCTTGAAAGCCAGAATTATGAATCCAACAGTGTCCAAAACCACACAATTTATTTCTTTTATATTGATGAGTATAACTTAAGAAAATAATTTTGACAATTTATTTGCTAAATATTGATTGATTGCTCTATCAATAATTACCAAATTTTATTTGCTCATAGACAATGTGCTTAGCACATTCATTTAACAGATTACCTTTCAATCTCCATAAAAATAACTCCAAAATTATCAGCTTCAGTGGCTGAATGGTCTAAGGCATCACACTCATGTTAGACTGGCCTGCTGATGACAGAGATATCAGGGTTTGAATCCCGGCCTGGTCTAATGAGTCTGGTTTTCACCAAATTGGCTTCTCACTCTTTCCACACAAATGAATGTAGATTACCTCTATAATGCTTCCTTCCTTATCCCTACTATTAGAGTAATTATTATATATGCGTATAACTTGAACAGGTAGTAAGATGCGGCGTTAAAAAAACTTCTTTATTATTCACTATGCAAAACTTTTAACAAAAAATCAAAATTTAATTCTTATGATTATTTATAATTTTAATAGATGATGTTGAAATTCGACCGAAGTTAAAATAAAAAAAAAAATGATAAAAATATTAGCTTAACATCGTGCATAGCTAAATAGATTTTAAACAAATTTAACCCCTGTCTGTCCCCAGATTGTGGTGAGAGGGAGGAAGGGGGAATGAGCTAGAAAGAGAAAAAAAAGAGGAGAGGGTAGCTTCATTAAATCTTTCACCCGATTCAGCACCAATGAGTGAGGGTGGAATGGTTTTGATAAGTGATGAATATAATAAATTTGGATTTCTCGTGGTGGAATAAATCATGTTCTATGGCCGACAAAATATGTAATTTAAGAAAACCAGACAAAGGTAGACTTTATAAATTTATAACAACACTATTCTTCCTACACAAATTTTCTTATGGAAAAAATTTAACCTTGGGTTACTTGGCTAGAGTTTGAACTAAGCCTTCAAGGATCAAAGCCAAGCGTGCTAATTTATTATTATTATTATTATTATCATTGCATCTCACTTACCAGTTTAGTTTACACGCATATATAATAATTACCCTAATGGTGTGGAGATGAGTAAGGAAGCATTTTAGAGGTAATCTATTCACATTTGCGTGGAAGGAGAGTGGGAAACCATTTAGAAAAAACACCTTAAGTAAACCCGACCAGAATTTGAACCCCGATTTCTTGTTAATCATGATGCCAGTCTGATGCCTTTGATAATCTAGTCACTGAAGTAAGTATGCTACTATAAACTTTGTTTATGATGAAAGCTTAACATCTTACCTTGACAGCACTACAATGGGCTGATCATCGTTGACACACGCAAGGCAATCTTGATGGCTTTCAGAGTAAGCAAAGTATACATCTCAGAGGTGATCAAAGTGTAATTAAAAAAACGAACTAATAAATATTGTATAATTGCATTCTCACAAACTTTTATGTTGATGCGACTATACACCCAAAGTACTTGATCATAATAAAAAATTAACAGAAGTGCCTTTGTTCCACAGATTTTGTTCCTGTTGTTTGTGGTGATCGCTATGGTGATTAGTTTACCTTTAGACTCCGATCCGACAGACCCTGACATTTCAGATGAGTCTCCGACCAATCTGGTTGGCACTTTCTTGAAGAAGAAGAAGTTGAAGAAATTGCTGCTGTTGGGGTGAAAATAGCGTCAAAATGTTTTACCGACAAAGAGGAAACTTCTACACACATTCACAGGCTGCATCAAAATAACTATATTTTTTAATTTTACCCAATGGAAATGTTTTAATATACTCTTTTGTTTAGTAAAATATGTATATGATTGAGTATAGATAGTGTCTAAAATTAACCATGTTATATTTGCCATAATTTGTTTTTGTGTAAGCACATCCTTAAAACAATAATTTTTTTTATATGGTATTATTTCAATATTAACTTACAAAATGTTTTTATTTGAATTTTGTTTCTATAAATCTTTATCTTAAGTTATACATAAATTACTTGCCAATAAATTACACGTGAAGTGATTCATTTAAAAGTAGCCTAATTGAATTAAGGCTAATCATGGAGAGTGAGTAAATATAAATACACAACATATCATTAATAATTATTTTTTCTTGATAAATAGTTATGTACACTAATAATATACATAATTATGACTCCAGATTTCTTTATATTCATATAGTTACTTAAAGAATGTGTTTGGTTTAATGAGAATACTAGCATAATTTTTTTTAAATATATGATATCAATCTTTATGTCATAGTGTGTCATAATCTATGCCATTCTATTCTTTTAGTATTTAAAGGTGACAAAAAAAAAAGTTAATTCAATACTAAGAGATGTACAGAAAACACATCTTGCTGATTTATGTTCCAAAACTAACACCATAATTGTTATGTGTCTACAATCAGTCAACCTTAGGGAAGTAAATAAAGCTGGTCTAACTGATTAGAAAATAATGACTCGTGGACTCTTAATGCAAAAGAAAATATTAAAGAAGTAATTTCTCTTTTAGAAAATATTGCATTGTTTGTGCAATGTTATACAAACATTTTTTTCCCTTGAAGAAGCAGCACTATAATAAATAAGCCACAGAGGCTTAACAATTTTCTTATGGCAAGTTATGTGATCCAAAACTATCACTTTTGAAGGAAGCTACCAATACCTATAAAATATATAAATAAATATTTTTTACATCCAATACTGTTTCCAGCCTGTGGCCTGGGTTAGTTTTTTTCATTCAAGCCATATAGCTTCCGCTACTCGCTGGCTAGACTGCTCATAGTTTCATATGTCTTATAATCCAGTCCCCTGCCATTAATTTATCATTGTAGAAGGGTAAACTCATATTTCACCGATGATGAATTTTTTCGCCATACCAGGAATCAAAACCAGGACTCTTAGCTCAATAAGCAGACATCCTACTGACTGAGCTAAGGTATCGGATTATAAAATAACACTAATTATATAATAAAATGATCAATATCAACTGCAAAAAATTAGTTTGTATTTTCTAAAATATACTACTTCTGTTCATTTGTAAGAAAATTCAGTTGTATTTTAAATTTTATCAATTAGTAAGCTTAAACTTATGTTACCGTCGGATAACTTCTATTCCTTGAATGTATTATTTCACAAATTCAAAAAAATCATTTAAATTGCAAATAAATAATTTATTATTCATATTTTAATGTTGTTTAACTTTGTGTGTGTTATGTACCTAAATTTACATGGAGGTGACATGCACGTAATACTGTTATTCACAGAAAATAGTACAATATTTATAAAACAGTGTAAAAAGTTTGCAATATACACGACAGTGACATACACCACAGGAAATGCATCATTAAAATGACAAGAAATATTGAGTGTTTATCACTTTGTATCATCTTAGCTATAAAGACAAATTAATAAAGTACAAAGCAATCCTTGGTTTGGTAGTAAATTAACAGTTTAATGTATGGAAAGAAACTATAATGCTGGAAAGCACATAAACATAAAATAAACACGAACATGACACATTCCATGCAATTTTTGGGGTCTATCTGGCTGACGAGTTGCAATTATCCTTAGAGAAACTTTGACCTACATATTTATTCTAAGTGCTTGGGTTTATTTTGATTTACTTTAATTTTATTCAAGGATTATTGACTTAATTAAACATTGGCTTAAGCCTACAGGTTTTTAACTAACCATAAATCATTGCAAAATATATTAAAATGCTCAATGTGAATGGATTATTAGTGCCCTGACCCTCTCAATATTAGTGAAGACCGAACCCCTCATTACCTGCAACTTGAAAAGCCTCCAATCATTAATCCCAAGGTATTTCCTGAAACTCCTAACAGGTGAAGAGACTGCAATCGAAACAAGAGCCTTGGTGCTCTCTCCCACTAAAGAGCCTCACCCGGAAACTACCTTAATCTAACTTAGATAGGTGACATTTTCTCAGAATAGTAATGATTAGTGAAAATTACTACCCAACATCGTTGGAAGTGTTTCTATAGTACAATATTTACACTTTTACAACATACTAACCCATTTAACAGGTTTACAATACAGTTTAAACAGGTATCACTATTAATAGACTTCCTGAATCCAAGTTTACTCACTTCACAGCCACCACATGTAGAACAATTTTACGCAAACTACACTCTACTGGATCTATATGCTTGACAGGGTATTTTTAGTACCTAAATAACATAAACAAATGTGTGTACAATTCATCGATAAACATATCAAATTGTGATTTAAACAAAAACCACACAAAATGGCAGCATGAGAATGAAGAACATAAAAATAGTTTAATAAATAGACATCTAGAACTAAAGGGAAAAACTCAAAAATAACAATCAAGTGAAAATTCAAATTAAACATTTAAATAAGCAAAATAAATTAATATCCTTTGTCCTATCTATGCCTGAGGATTATAATATGAATTACAAAACAAACAAATATATTACAATTAAAAACATAAATATATACATAAATAACAATTTTTTTTAATAGGCTGTAACACTTGTCCTCATGTAAGATGCATCTGGCTAGTTATTTGTCTTTTATACAAAATTATTATTATTATGATTCAAAATATATACATATTTTTAAATAATAATTTAAATTATAAAATTGAAACTAATCACAAAACTATATTGCACCTGATAATGTTTAGGCCAAGCTAAATTTACTTTAAACTTAATATTAAGTTTATTTAGAAATTTTAGTACTTTGGTGTAGATTTATGTACAATATTATTAACAAGTCATTTTGAGAAGTCTTTGAAAGGCAGTAAAGGAAAATGTAGTTTTTGAACTAATTATTTGTACGTCTAAATTCTAATAGTAAATAAAAACCAATAAATGGTTTATCTTACCAACTTAGTAAACACAGCAAACAACTTTTATCAAGGAACTATCATTCTTCAGCTTAGTGCAGAGTTATTTTTTGAACTATGGAAATTTAACATTTTGCAACAATTTCCATGGTGAAATTCAATTTGCTATTATCAGTACTTCCAACTAAAAGTTATTATGATTGAAGAATTAATATTAAAATTATTAACAAATATTCGAATGGCATACAATTGGTATGATTATATTTGAAACTTAGATTAGGTTCACTATAACATAGTGGTGTGAGGAACATACAACTTTTAAAGACTTAGTAATTATTTATTAGCTCTGTTATTTATCTTGACTTCACAGCCATTACACAACAAATTTATGTACTGTGTACTATTTTAGTGCTAAAAACTTCCTTATTCATACTTATGACAGATTTCATTAATAGTTTGTTGTTTCTTTACACAAAACACCGACTCTTCGTGTAAAATTGTATTTACACCAAAAACAAATTCAAACATAAGGCTAGTACTACCCAATATATATTTAATATAACTTTGAACCTGTTTAATTAAAACTTCACTGTTAATTTCTACTGACCTCAATGATTGTACACACATGTATAATTTATATGAAACACAACACTTTCAAATTTTGAAATTACAAAAGATTCTTGTGTTGAAGACATAATAAGTCATACTCTTGAATAAGAACAGTTTTTTGTGTTCTTTACTGTCTACTATATTATTTTATATTAATACTGTCAAATATGCTTTCAACAAACACATTTTAAATTAACTTTTACTTTTTAGTTATAAGAAACCATATTTTGAAATTTCGGATATATTTTGGCTCATTACTTTGAAATAACACACTATTTATTCCCCAGTTTCTTGGGCATATTTGTACATTCAATCTTATATTTTCGAGTGGTTGAAAAAAAATATCTATATATCTACCCATTTAAAATACAAACTATGTCTGAAGAAATGTATTCATTTACATTGTTTTTTGTAGAAGTAAATGTTAGCCTATTATTAGATAAATATTGAAACATTTGTTTGTTAAGAAACCAAAAGTGAAATAATCTTTTCAATAATTTATATTATTTAAATTATGTATTTCCTGAAAAAAGAAACCAATAAATAACATAATTTACGAACTTAAATAAATGTATGTGCATTTGAGTATCACATATGCTAGCACAGATTTAAACGTATGACAAATTATATTCCCATCACTTTTAAAGCTATTTGCCAAAACAAACAATGTGCAAAGCAAACTAAGATGTACTGCAGACAATAAGAGAAGATTCGACACGCCAACTCTGAGTTACAGAGTCAGCTTCTGGTGCACCCCGTGACCGACACCAAACTTCCAGACGCGTACCCAGATTGAATGTCCCAGGACTACCGAATGATGCAGACAGGCACACACTTTCCGAAGCGTGAGGGGAGAGTTCCAAATTCGAACATGCCAATCCCACCCACCGAAAACAGCCTGACGAATGTGGTGAATACAACTGATTTTTGTTGGTAATAAATGAAGAACTGAAAAATAAAACAAGTAGTATTAGAGAAGAAAGAGTAATTTGATTGTATTCTTTATGTTTGGACAATAATTTTAAAATATGAACGACCCTTGGTTTTGTTAAAAAAAAAAAAAAAAAAAAANATTAAAAACATAAAATTCAATTCCTCGAAAACTCAAAATCCTCGATTGTGAATCGGTCTTAATGTAATATAATTAAATACCTTAATTTTAAGCGATTAAATTATAGTAACTTAAAGATTTAATATGCAAACAAAACAATAATATTAAAAATTGGGTTATTTTTCACTGTGGTCATTATTTTTATCACAATGTTTGCTGATAATTTGATGGTATTGTGAGAGAAGTATGAGGAAGTACAGGAACAGATATATGAATGGAATGACAGAGTGAAAGAGTGTGGAATGAACTACAGATGGGTCAAACTCTATATTTCTCGAATACTTAAAAATGTACAATTCAAATTAGAGTTAGAGTATTTGAAATCAAATTAAAAAAGTTGTTTAAGGCTTGATGCCACTGACAAATGTTATTTTGTTTGTCATGTCTATTTCGTCATAAAAAACCAAGAGAGCACCTTTTTAGTGAATTTATTATATTAATATAACTTTGTTTTGGACTAGGAGGGATATCCAGCACACTTACCTTGGTGATACTGGAGTAGAAATTGTTTAGATAGATTGGTCTCACAAAAGAAACACTAAGAAAGATAAATGGTCATTGACATAACACAAAAATGAAAAATAAAGATAAGCCTGTAGCAACACATGTCAAAACCCATAATCTGGACTTTAATCCCTGTTACACCTCAAAGGTGGTCAAAGCCCTGAACAAAGATATATGCAATCCTTCACAACTAAGGATATTGGAACTAGCCCATCACCTCAACCTTAGGTAATTCCTCTCCTTCCTAGCAGCACATTTATTATTAATTTCAATGTCACAATAATAATACTGTCATCTATACAGCGATATCATAACTGAAAAAGTCAGCTGTGGACAGTCAACCTTTCAGTTCAACCAAGGGCATCAGTCTACTCTCTTGACCCGATGAAGCTGTCTAGTGAAAGTTTGTCCTTAAAAATGTGTGTGTGTTTATTAGTGTTCTATCTAATCAATTTCTCCTCCAGTATCACCAAGGTAAGTGTGCTGGCTATCCCTTATAATTCAAACCCTGGTTTAACCTAATGCTCTATTCCAAATCACATTAATATAACTTTTCTTTAAGAGGCAACCATTATCTCCTTGTCCATTGGCAGCAGTGTAAAGTGTGAA
The DNA here is from genome assembly GCA_901482245.1 of Timema douglasi. Taxonomy (NCBI): domain Eukaryota; kingdom Metazoa; phylum Arthropoda; class Insecta; order Phasmatodea; family Timematidae; genus Timema; species Timema douglasi. Next base: position 192,189 of record CABEEJ010000628.1, read on the forward strand.
CTGTGTTCTTCTTTTCATTGTAAAGGCCAATATTTTGTTTATCTCTTTTTTATATGTTTCTATCCACCTTTCCTATACCTTCTTCCAAATTTAATATATTAATATAACTTTGTCATTTTAAAAATGATTTTGCTATCCTCACAGCTCCACAAGTTCATATGATCCCTTTTAACATTTGTTTAAAATGGTTATACCAAGTCAAAGTCATCATATCATTGTATTTGAGATTTTATAAATCTTTAATCTCTCAAATACCATAAGATTTGAGGCAATCAGGGATTCAAGTGTCCGATCTCTAGAATGAGATTTAGAAGAGGATAATGCCCAGTAAAGCTATAAAGTAGGATGGAAAAGAAATGAAGAGTGGGCGTATAAGTGAAGTGTCTTTGAAGTATAAAGAAGTGTTGTACAAGGTGTACTTTGTACCCATTGCCACCTATGCAGCAGAAACATGGACAATGAATGTCAGAAAGACTAGTAATGATATAACTCTATAAGGAAAACCTCTTTTTGCTTTATGAGGTAATTGTATTATACATTATATTATTATTATTATTGTATTATACATTACATTATATTGTATTATAAAGCTTTATGAGGTAATTGTATTATACATTATATTATTATTATTATTGTATTATACATTACATTATATTGTATTATAAAGCGAAAAGAGGTTTTCCTTATAGAGTTATATCATTATATATTCGCATCCAATGTCCTTTTCCTGTGTTTGTCCTTTTTGTTATACCTTTTAATTGTTCCTAGCTATGTGTCCTATCATTCTTTACCATTTTCCTTTTTCTCCTCTTTTGTAATTTTTTGGTTTTCTCTTTTAGGAAATTGCGTTGCGAGTTTCACACTCCTTCCTGATGAGTTCCGATAGAATGAAACCTAGGTCGGGGGATTGGGCGGTGACGATCAATTTTCTTTAAGAGACATCCATTACCTCTTTGTCCATTGGCAGCAGTGTAAAGTGTTTGTTTGTTAGGTTTTTATTATTACTTTTATAAACATACATATAAAACATGAATAAAAACATGGGGAAACATAAAGGGATAGACATTAACACCAGCCCCGAGGGGCTCTCGAAAATGGACACGAACTGTGTTGTTCTTTTCATTGTAAAGGCCATATTGTGTTCGTCCCCCTTTTATATGTTTCTATCCACCTTTCCTATACCTTCTTCCAATATAATAGAAAGACTAGTAAAGTAGAGGCCATGGGAATAAAGTTTGGGAGGCACATGTTAACTGTCACGTGGAAAAACACGATCAATAATGAAGTTATTCTGGAAAGAGAGGGGGCACAGGGCATACCTGAGATAGTAAAGGAAGCAATACTGAGATGGTATGGGCATTCAGGGGCAGATCCAGATCATTTTCATAGGGGGGTCATAGTTATAAATACCATAGTTACTTACAATGTAGATTTCTGTTTAAAGCCATTTAATAATTTCTCATTCATACTTGATATTATGCACGTTTTAAACCGAGGTCATCATCTACAATTTCTTTTAAATACAAATAGTTTTTATAAACCATTTGGAGTGGCCCTCCATCAACTATTTTTTGAAAAATGGTTCACTCTAGAAGCTATAAGTAGTCTTCACCTTAATTTTTTTTAAATTAGATTCTTTCATAAATTATAAGCCATTTAAAGAGTTCCTCACTTGGAAATTTGGATGCCCCTTGAAGTTATTTAGAGTGATCCTCACATTAATTTTTTATAATATCTAGATACCTCTAGAAGATAATCTTTGTAGTGGTCTCCCATCGACAAAATTTTTAAAATTGAATTATTTCAGAAACTAGAATGTTTGGGGTAGTCCTAGCCTGAAAATTCTTCAAAATGACATGAATCTAGAAGCTATTTGGAGTTTTCCTCCCCTAGATATTTATGAAATTTGGATGATCTTGGAAGCTATTCAGAGCTTTCCTCCCTTGACTTTTGCTGCCAGTTAGATGGTAGTAGTTTAATAGTTTTTGAAGCGGTCTTCTCCGGCAAATTTTTGACAATAGAATGCATCTAGAAATCATTTGGAGTTTGATTTAAGGTCATCTTTCAGCTTGATGTTCGATAATATAATAGGAGTTGAAATATATCTAAAAGGGAAATTTATTCCCAGTAGGCGCAAATTATTTCCAGGCGGTCAGAGTCCCCACAGTTCAGCTCTTGCTGTCCACACACATACTCTATATTCGGTATTCGTGGATGAACTGCTCTCAGGTGATTATTAGTCTTCTTTGATGTGTGATAGTCTACCATCTCCACGCGGAACAATGTTTGTTACTTGCTATGCACGACAAATATTCTTACATGAAAACTAATATTTTTTCCACACTTGCATGCGTCATATCGAACATTTGTTAAACGTGGACGAATAGCGCACGTGTTCTAAAATTGAATAAATGTGGATGAATAACACATGTGGACCCGGCTTAAGAGGTGTCTGTGAGTAAAAAGACAAAAATTGTATAATTTATTTGTGTTGTATTTTCTTTCTAAAATTTTAAATTTCATTTTGTTTTGTGTATTAATTTTCTAACTTTCATAAGGGTATCATATTCTGAAAATTGAAAAATGACACCTGGACACGGGAATCGAACCCGGGACCTTCGGTTTAGTACGCCAATGCTCTTACCACTGAGCTATCCAGGATTCGTCCCGTGCCCATGGTCATTCTTCACTCATAGTTTAAGGCAGAGTCTAAGATGGACGTGCGGAAGTCGTCAGCTTATAAACATGTGATTATATGAGATCACAGCCATCAGACCACGCAGCCATTAGCGACTCGGTAGTTGGCAATTTAGCAGCCATTCGACAATTATATATATATAATTGTACAGGATCTTGTATATATTCATGAAACAAATAGCCGAAACTATTGTTAATGCATTTTAGTGGGGATATTCCCTCTTAGATGTCATATTCTGAAAATTGAAAAATGACACCTGGACACGGGAATCGAACCCGGGACCTTCGGCTTAGTACGCCAATGCTCTTACCACTGAGCTATCCAGGATTCGTCCCGTGCCCATGGTCATTCTTCACTCATANCGAAGGTCCCGGGTTCGATTCCCGTGTCCAGGTGTCATTTTTCAATTTTCAGAATATGATATCTATGAGGGACTATCCCAACTAAAATGCATTTTAATAATAGTTTTGGCTATTTGTTTCATTTCATAAGGGTGTCAACTGACCCTCTCCTGAATCTGCACCTGATGGCATGTAACGATGATGGTAAAAAAGAAAGGATGCCAAAGAAAGAGATGGGAGGAGCAGATAACAAGTGTGCTAGTAAGAGGAAGATGGACGCATTTTACTAAACGGCCACAGCCACAGGATGGAAACAGTTGAAGATGATGAGAATGATGATGAAGTTGAGTTGCACGTTTCACTCTCTCCTGAAGAGTTTTGATAGAATGAAACATAGGTTGGGGGATTGAGCAGTAATGATCAATTTTCTTTGTCCAATGGCTGCAATGTAAAGTGTGAACAGTGTTCGCCTTTTACCTGTATAAGCCACATTGTGTTCGTCTCCTTGTATATGTTCCTATCCACCTTAACTGTAACTTCTTTCAAATCTAACAATATACCTCAAAAAGCAAAAAGAGCGTTTCCTAAGAGATTTAACAAGTATTTATATACACATGAATATTTCAATGCTAGTAGTAACTATTACTAATCTGTTAGGAAGTTGCAATTAAAACATCGAATCATGGATAGCTCAGTGGTAGAGCACTGGCATGCTATGCCAAGGGTCCTAGGTTTGACTCCTGTGTCCAGGTGTCATTTTTCAAATCTACATAGATGATACTTGATGTGGCGTCACTTTAACAATGGACTAGACTAATGATGACAGGGAGATCGGGGTTTGAATCCTGGTCGGGTGTACTGAGGTAGTGTTTCCTTAACTGTTTCCCACTCTTCCTTAATACAAATTTGGGTACACTTCCTCAAAATTCAAACTTCCTCACCTTTAACACATTAGCGTAATTAGTATATATACAAGTAAACTGAACAGGTAGTAAGACGGGGTCCTAAAAAAATACTCTATTTTCTATCATTCTGTTATATTCCTAAATCATCTAATGTTGATTATTTTTACCATGATTCGTATTTGAGATGTGGGACTCAAAGGCAAAATGAATGAACAGAAATAATTGTAAAATAGTGAATTCAACCCACCTTTAGATTAGACCCCACTGGGACTCAAACCAACAAGTTTACATGGATGTGGTTGGACATCATCTTTAGCGACTGTGTCCTTGGTAGAAGTCTAGAAATTAATTATCTTGGATTTAATGAGTATGTAAATAGATTACCTGGAATTTCCAACAGTAGTGACCTTGATGACCAGATGGCTGTCGGAACAATTTTGTAGATGAAGACGAACAGGCACCACACAAAGCCTGAAGTATATAATGAAACACATCTAAGAGATACCTCATAGGGAAACGAAATAACGCATTCAGAGCTAATTAAGTGTAGGTGTATCGTATTGACCTGAAAATAGGCTGCACCTTTTTTCCCAAAACATCCTCTATAAAACATTACTGAGGCCTATAATTGCACCCTTAAATAATACGTAACAAATGTTTTAACTTTGAGGCCTGCATGTAGTTATATTGTTATCTATATGTAGTAATATGATATCTAGATGGAGTTATCCTCACTAAAATGCATAAATAATAGCTTTGGCTATTTGATTCTTAAATATGCAATCTCGTACAGTTATAATAATTGTACAAATGGCTGCAATAAGTCAATTACCGATTCGAAGTTGGCGGCGTTATCTGATAGCTCGTGATCCTAATAAAACCACACATTTGTAGCCGACGATTTCTGCACGTCCATCATAGACTCTGCCTTAAAATATGAGTGAAGAGTGAAGAATGACCATGGCTACGGGACGCATCCTGGATAACTCAGTGTTAAGAGCATTGGCGTACAAAGCCAAAGGTCCCGGGTTCGACTCCCGTGTCCAGGTGTCATTTTTAAATTTTCAGAATATGATATCTAAATAATAACTGCTATTACTTGAGTCTTGTTGCAGTCTGTTAGCTGCCTAAATAAACACTTTCAATATTTATTTATTTGGTGATAAAGACTTAGTTATAACAAAAAATGCAAAATTTAAAAATAAATAATGTAAATAATAGCATTAAAAAGCCAAAGAACACATTTTAAGAAATATCTATTTTTTCTCTTTCAAAGTGAAAGTGATAGTAATTTTAAAGTGTGGCCTATAATTGGGGGTGGCTTATTTTTGGGGCAACAATTTATATACTCATACTTTTTTAAATGACTAAATAATTTTGAACCAACTTGATATGATTACCGAAATACAATCATAATTTATATTTATCATACTGAGCAAAGGCTGTCCGAACATAAAATTAAGCAAAAATATTTTTCTAGGATCAAGTTTGGCTCTAAAAAAAAGAACCAAAAAACTGACAAGTAGGGTTTTTAAATTTATAGAGCTGTGTTGAAACATTTCGCCTTCATTTTGGTCCAAGTCATATCTTAAAATAACAAACTAATTCTTAAATAATGTCTAAATAATAATGGAAATTTAAAAAATATGGAAAGATAAACTAATTATGTGAAAATTTAGAGAAGAAATCCCACCATGGAAAGGCGAGGGGAAAAGAAATTGGAAGAATCCAATGCAAAAATTTGGCTTCTATATTAGAAAGTCGCACAGATATTTAAAGAAAGAGTTTTTATATTTTGACATGACTGCCTTTATATATATATATCTATAAAAAAAATCAAAATTGAGTAGGCTGATGTTTTTTTTCTGTTTCCCTTTATTTCTTAACAAAGGCAATAATGCCAAAATAATAAAAATCTGTGTTTAAATATATGTGTGTGACTTTTTAATTTATAAGCCAGAAGAAAGGAAGAAGTCACATTTGTGCATTGGATTACTCTCACATTCCCCTCCAACCCTCGTTCCATAGGTGGGATTTCTTCCTTATATTTTCACTTAATTAGTTTATTTTACCTTATCAATGATTGTACAATCATTTGTGTTTGTTCCCTTTTATGTGTTTTATGTCCACTTTTCCTGTACTTTCTTCCAAATATATATTGTATAGTAATTTAGCCATTGGGCCTCCTCAATGTCAAACATTCTTAAATAATGTGGGAATCTTGAACGTCTACAGCAAGTTTTGCTGCTCTGGTAGGTGAGGTGATTCCCTTTAAGTTCTATGACTTTAAATAAATATCAGTGTAAATTACCGTGAATGCTTGAAATTGTGAGCTATGCTAGGTGGATGGTGAATGCTGTACGTGACTAGCCTCTGAAGAACATCTAGTGAAGGGTACTTGTCAGACATCGCAGAGGTAGCTGAGGAGATTACATCTGGACCAAATATGTAGAGTGGACCTTGCTGTTCCTGCATCTGAAGGACAGGAGACGATACAGGGGGCCACGTCGCAGACACATCCAACTTGTCGATAGCTACGTGGTGCTGGCCAATCACTGTTCTTCCGTTATTGCCATTGCTATTTATTGTCGACTGGGAAAGAGATAAATTTATCTGTATTAAAGTTTATTCTAATAAGATGAAAGTGATATATCTGAAAAGTCAAACAATTAATGTTGTGCCAAATTGATTTGACTCTTTTGTGAGGACACATCCAACTAATCTAAATGAGAGCATAATAGGATTTTTTTTTGCCAAGGTGAAGTTCTGCCGGGAGACATCTTGAGACAAGACGAGTCTTTCCTTGTCCAGTGAGTATAGTTAGATTATAGTTACAGGCAGTCTGTCTCGATTCAGCCGCAAGAGTGGCATGGAGGTGAGAAAAAAAAGAGTAAAGAAAAATAATAATTTATATAATATGACAGGTTAAAAATATAAAGGGCATAATATACAATAAAAACAGAAAATACAATAAATTTAACATTAAAAGATGGATAGAAGGGTAAGGCCTACACACTTACCAGAAAACAATAATAATAATAATAATAATAATAATTAATTAGTTATTGTTTATTATTTAATAATAATTATCATCATCATAATCATTATTATTATTATTACTAAACATCCATTACTGTTTCGAGCTTATGGCTTGGGTCAGTTTTTTATTAGTCATATATTTTTTCACTACCGGCTTACTATGCCTGTCGTAGCCTCAGATGCCTTATAATCTATCTTAAGACTAAGGCAGGCACAACATCCAGTACCTCAATGTTAATTTATCACTATGAAAGGTTTTGGCCATTCCGGGAATCGAGACCGGGACTCTTACCTTGGTATGCAAAAATGCTACCAACTGAACTAATTGTCAAAAAATTGTAGGACTCATAAAATTCCCAATTAAAACACAACAAAACATATAATTATGTAATTCTCAAGGTTCATAAATCCTCTTCTTCAGTAGAAAAGAGTAAAACACAGACAAGATAAAAGAAATAATTAAGGGACTGCAGATTTTTGTATGTCCATTTGTAGTTTTATTAGTGCCTAAGGTAAAGAAGGTGCTAAATTCCTGTGACTCCACTTTGAATCAATCAAGGCTACTGCCTGTACTAGGCCCAAATCTGCCTCAATTTTGTGATTCAAACCGGATTCTCAAAGACGTGGCTAAGTTGCGCCTGAAGCAAGTTACTCCTCAATGGTTTATACAACATCCAGAAGTTGTAGATAATAATAATAATAATAATAATAATAATAATAATAAAAATAATAATAATAATTAGCACCGCGTCTTACTACCCGTTCGGGTTATACGCTTTAAGTACTAGTTATGCTAATGGATTAGGAATTAGGAAGGTTGAATTAGAGGAAATGAACCCGCATTTGCGTGGAGGGAGAGTGGAAAACCATTTAGGAAAAAACCACCCCCAGTTCACCCGACCGAGATTCGAACATCGGTCTCCCCGTCCTCGGCGGTCGAGCTCAACACGACAAGCGCGTTAGCCAACTACGCCACCGAGGTGTAGATAATAAAATGCACACCATTCACTCACCTGCCACCTGAGTATTAACATAGCACCCATTTGTAATGCAGCTTCCAAATCACCACTTGTGTCGGCCAGTCTGTTTTGTACATCACTGAATCTCAGGTGGCGCTGGTAGAAATCATGGTACGGACTAATTGACATACTCTGCTCTTTGATGACCGTAATCTTGCTCAGAGGCAAGTCCGATATTGTTTCTATAGCTAGAAACATGGAGTAGAGAGAGCACAAAATTTATTATTATAACAATAAGTATGAAATAACCTATAAACTGTACCACACTCTATAAAATTTAACAAATCAAAGTACAAAAGGTCCTGCTATAATGTTGAATTACGTTCACAAAAAATAAAACTTTATGGAAAACAATATTATAAAAGTTAAGTTTTAACATAAGAATCATTGTATTACATTTGTAAGAAGTTACAGGGTTATCGCCCAATCCCTGGACCTAGGTTTCGTTTTATCGGAATTCATCATAAGAATCAATGTTAAGTCTAGGAGTTAGGTTCCAAGGCCTTCCAAAATACTTACAAAATACTTACAAACCTACAAGACATTTAGTTTCGGGACATGGACAAAACTGACTCAGTACTCACGCTTCCCCCCTCCTTCATGTGAACTTGACAAACAATAACTACTGTGTAACGAGACAAATAATCTATTAACATGGACAAAGACACAAATACGAGCTACGCGTGGACATAAAACCTTACTGACAGAAAAGATGCTTACTACAGCATGTTCAATAAAGACTGAGAAGGGTTGGGGGGGGGGAGAGAAGAGAAGGGTGTGTGACACAGCCTGCTTGATTCATTGCATATAGTGGGCAGAAATGGGGTGGTTGGAGAACTATTCAAAATGACACAATTCAATCGGCTAAAAAACCACATTGTTGCCAGTGAGATACGATGTTAAGTAAAAGATGTAAAGAGAACGCTATAGCAAGACTAACTGAATAAGAGAATATTTTAGTATAAACATAGATTGAAATAATTACTATTTTTATCAAACCCACCAATCATAATACTTTTAGTATTTTTAATATGTAAACACTTTTCATGAAAAACAAATACTACAATTATGAATTATTCTGGATAACAAGATACATTATTATGATTTTTATTTTTTTTAAGTTTAAAAGCTTAATTTGATTATAGTACACAGTTTTTTTAAATCACAAAAAGCTCAGATAGTTAATTTCATAACAACACATTTGAGAGCCAAACTTGGACATTCAAATGACAACATTTCTCCCCTGCTTTAAATAACTATAAAGAGGGATAAATGTTGTAATTAAAATAAGCTTCATAGTCTCAATACTTAGAGTTAGGATGAAGGCAATGGTAAAAAAAGTTAACTGTTTTTGCAGTTTTTATTTCAAAACGTTTTTGCTCAAAAGAAATCATGTATTGCTTCAGTACAAACATAAGAGTTTAATTTTCTTCATGTGGTGACCTCAATACTTCTTGAATATCTGTCAAGGGTGTTCTAAAATTTAATGACAACTTTTTACTCTTCATTTAAATAGTTTGTCATCTAATGCCACTATGCTCATGACACACATTCAAAAGCTTTTGATATCACCAAGTGAGGAAAATTAAACTCTTTTATGTTTCTACTGGAGCAATATTATTTATTTTGGCCAAACTTTTTTTTTGCTATAAAAACTGACAAAAAAAAACAAAAAAAATCCACTGACCTTTTCTCGCATTTCATACATCCCCGCCTTCAACTAAGTTATATTCTAAATTTTTCAATTAGTCACATTAGATTAATAAAAATGAATTTCATTGAAATAATTTAAAAGATCACTTACCCTCCTTAGAATGCCTGCAGGCTTTAGCTAATATATGCACAGATTCTTGGGATTGAAGTTTTACATCTAAAATAATAATAAATCAAATTGGAAATTTATTTATACATTATTTAGTAGAAATTGTTTCATTTTAAAACTAGATTATAAAAAAAATCATTGCAATCAAAGACAATTAAATCGTCTAACATTGACAAAAGTTAGCATAGTCTTTTTGTGACAAATATCAGAAGATTATCCAGATAGTACACCCTATTTAAGTTTAGTGTTTATTTATATTGACCAAACATATTTTCTAATATGTGTGCAATTTTGTCAACCATATCTAGCTTTTGATTTTAATTTTATTCATAGTGTAGTCTAAATTCTCCCTCGACAAACATAGTATATAGTCTAAAGTGTACTTTTTACACAGCCAACCATGATGGGAAAGAATGTTGGAAGCCTAAGATGATAGATATCTAGTTGAACATGCCGATTGCCATCAGGAAGTATAATAATCCCTCAGCCTCCCTGAAGTTTGGGCCACACAGGGCTAGTTAACTGGCCGCACATAAAAGCTGCTCTTACTAGCAAGGCCTACTAGTGGTTAGTAGCCCTGTCACACTAACCTAATTAAACTAGCGACAAGTAAAGTATTTTGTGGTTGGTTTTTGTGTTAAAACATTTTCTGTGAATGTAAGGTGTGAGGTTTTGAGAAGCTTCTATTCAATTTATACTAGTACTTGAACTATTTTGCGGGATACACTAGTTGTGAACAGTCACTGGAACTTCTACCACCGACTAGTGCTAGTATACTTAAAACATGTTTTACTTCACTAGCAACTAGTAAAACACTCCCCAGTGAGTACTTTTATCAGCTATCTGAGGCTTCACACAATGATAGTTCATTGATTTTACTAATTGTTAGAAACTATCAGCTAGTAAGCCAGCTCCATATGATGCGGGCTTTAGTATGGGAAATATTGAATGGTTAGCATGCATCTCTTCTTGGAGGACTTAGTTTATCGCTGACTGGCCAGGAAAACAAACTGATCAAGGAGAGTCGAACCCCTTTAAGATGGTGACTGTGAGAGAACAAGGACACTCAATGCCTCTGGATGATGACTGACATTTTTGATGTGCATGAGATTAAGAACAAAGATACAAAGAGGTTACTTTAAGGCCTGGTGCTCGTGGGGTGTTAGTAAACAGGTACAACCAGTGTCAAAGTAGTTACCGGTTATCAGAATGTGGCTCCTTGTGACATACTGTGTCAATGAAGCTTAAATGAGTAATCTCTATAGTAAAGTTGTTCTATAGTGACTTAGACAAATTTAGTAAAAATATTATTCAATTTGTGTTAAAATTTGTGTATAACTATTTCTACTATAAGAGATAGAAGAAAGAAAGATGCCACCTTCGTGCATTGATTCTACCCACATTTTTCCTCTTTCCCTAAGTGGGCTTTCTTCATTAAATTTACACTTATTGGTTTATTTTCCCCTTTTCTTTATTTTTATCAATTTCCATTATTACAAAACTTTAAAGCATATTCAGACATTTTGAAAGATCTCGAATATGTTAAACTCACCATTTGGAATTATGACCTTTTCCGTAAACTTCCACGTATTACTGGCTAGTGACAGTTGAAGAGGAGATATTTCTGTCAGTACTGGATCATGAACCTAAAAGAAAAAAAAATGTTAAAAAGTAAATTAAAAAAGAAATATAAATCTGACAATACTCTACAAACTATTTAATGACTTTTGGTTTATTAAACAACAAATTATTTTAAGAGAATACTATATATTATTATTATTATTATTACCCGTTCGGGTTATACGCACTTAAGCTAATACGTAATGGTAGGGTGATTGTGAGATGAAATGGAGGACCTACAGTTTAACGTGGAATCCGAACCACGGTGGAGGCCTGGCATTCCCCACATTCACAAGATGTCTTGTCAGAGGTGAAGGAAGGGTTTGGTAATCAGATAAATTTATGCCGGGACCGGGGATAATACTATATAATCTACAAGTTAGGATTTTTATCTAGTATCTCATGTACTCCTTGTACATCAATTCTTGCCCAAACAACTTCATTCCTGATACTAGCCCATTTTATAACAACTAGTGTTCTACTTAGGAACATGATTTGCATGGCCTTACCTTTTATAATCTCTCGTCAGTTTCTGATGATAATAACTTTAAATAAATAATCAAAAGCACTATCCTCTTTAAATACTTTACTTTTCTACAATCATTACTGTTTCCAGATTGCAGCCATATAATTTCTTATACAGGCTTGCTAGGCCTGTCATAGCTTCATGTGCCTTATAATCTAACTTAAGACTAGAACAGGCACAACATCCAGTCCCCAGCTGTTAATTCATTCCTGTGAAAGGGTAAACACCCAGTTCACCAATGATACATTTTTCGGTCATGTCGGGGATCAAATCCACGACCCTTAGCTCAGTAGGCATACACACTACTGACTGAGCCAAAGTGTCGAATTCCTGGCTATTCCAATATTTAAAAAATAAAATGTGTGAAAAAAACAGAGAAAGCACTTGCCTGATTGCTATTTTTAATTACTAATGTCAAGTTGAGGAACTCCTGATTGGTGAAACCATCTGTGATGGCGCGGCTTCTGGCTGCACTGACAGACAGCTGAATAGAGCTGAGAACTGACAGGTCCCACGAATGCCGCACTAGGCGATGCCTGGGGAATTATTACAGAGAAGGATGATTAAATGAGAGTAATTATGTACATATGTAAACTTATTCTAGCAGTCCTCATTATTTGCCACATTATATTTGGAAATCAGGAAAAGGTTCCTAAAGGCATATGTTTGGAACGTTTCTCTTTAAGAGTGTGAAACATGAAGTGTTGGTGCAACCGATAGAACTATTAGAAACATTTGAAATGTGGTGCTACAGAAGAATGTTGAAAATATCATGGATGGAGATGGTGTCAATTACAGAAGTGCTAAGAAAAGCAAATAAAGAAGGGAAACTTTGGAAAGGTGTACAGTCAAGAAGACTTGACATGGTAGAACATCACCGAGACATGGTAGTTTGATGAAGATAATTATAGAAGGAAATGTGAAAGAGAGAAATTCAAGAAGGAGATCAAGACTGGAGTACATGAATCAGAGAGCGGACAATGTTGAAAGAAAAAGGTACACACATGTAAAAAATTTGGCCCAGAATAAGCAAAAGTGGAGAGCTGCAGCAATCCAATAATGTAAAATTGATGACCTGATGTTGATAATATCTTGACTATACTAAAGTAATATTTTTATAGAGCTGGATCTTTGAAAAATTTAAATCTCTTGAGGAATTAAAATAATTTGCTGCACTATCATAGTTTTTTTCTATCTTCAATAGTGAGTGACAAACTACAATGTGCTGAATGTGTTAAGAGTAGTGTTACCCGCTTCATTGGCTGAATGGTCTAAGGTGTAATTTCAGCAGTAGACACTACTATTTGTGACTGGGAGATCAAGGTTTGAGTCCTAGTCGAATATAATGCAGTTTTTCTTAAATGGTTTTCCACTCTCTATGAAAATGCGGGTAGACTTCCTTTAAATTCAACCTTCCTTTTCTGTAGCACATTGGTGTGACTGGTACATATGCAAACTGGTAGTAAAACGCACTGCTAAAAATAACTATTGTTTTACATGTCAAAAGGTAATCTTTAGCTATATAAAATTTAATTTTTTTTTCTTTGGTGCAAGTGTTCCTCTTGATAATGATTTAAATGATCAAATATAAGATACTAAACCGAAGTGGATGCATTTTAAGGAAATAAACTAAATTTGGATTAAAATAAATGGTGAAATTATCTCATAATTGAACCCAGTGCACAATGGCTTCTCATGTCAGTCAGGCTAATAGGCCTACTCAATTTCATTCCAATTTAGAGAAGAAGGAAGTTACTATATATTTATATATTCATATTATTAAACGTAAAGTAATATGCTAAACAAATGTAATTATTAATAAGTTCCGAATATTAATACCTATGAAACAGCACTAAACAATCAATTTGATAAACATTATAGGGGTCTGCGAGCTTGGGTTTTTCATTCGAGTTGAGTATTTTTAAAAATTCTCGGGGTTGGGTCGAATTCGAATATATTCATAATTTAAAAAAAAATATACTAAAACAGATGGTCTTTAAATATGAATGACACTCATTTTTATAAATATAAATACTTTTAGAAAAAAGTTAATAAACGGAAATATCAGTTTTTAAATTAGAAATAAATTTAAAAAAAAATACAATTAAAATAAAGAACACTAAAAATATAGGGCCTAGTAGAAAAAATAATTAAAAATTGTTTCAACTCTCATGTTTTAAGGACATTAAAAATTACACTAACAATTTTTTTTTTTAAATTATAAAATGTATAATTGTATGATGGCTTAGAAATGTAAAATAAGATAGTGTTGAAACACTACACAATAATGTAAGGTAAGTGATAATGAGGGGTCAACCTTAAATGATAGGTTAGGCCTTGATAAAAAAAAATTCTCTCTTCATTTCTTGACACACTTTTACACTTACCACTTCTTCAAAACTTCCACAATAGCACAATGTTTTGAATTTTCAGAAATATTACTTTTTCATAATGTTTCTTCATAATTATGAAAAATAAATAATTCCGAAAATTCAAAGCAATGTACAACTTTGGAAGTATGAAAGAGTGGGAAGTGTAAAAGTGAAAGAAGAAATAGAGAAGTGTGTTTGTTTATGTCTAGGCTTAACCCTAACTATCCGGTTGGCTTCCTTCAATATCACTTTACATTGTTGTATAGTGTTTCTATACTGTATTAGTAAAATTGACGTTTTAATAAGCTAATATTTCACCAAAATATGCCTCAATAACTTAATTTACTCTATAAGAAAACGTAAGAATCATAAACAGAAATTTGATGTGTTTCGTATTTAGTTTATTATTCCTTAGTGTAATCGTGCATGATCACGTCTTATGTTCCATTTCCATTAGTCTATGTGCAGTTTCACATGTGTGTTATACAGGCTCTCGTTCAACATTATTTTATTGACTTCAATTCAATTTTTAAATAAAAGTTGATGCTCATAATTAAAAATAATGTGACCAAAATAATATTTCTAGTAAATAAAATGAAATAGTAGATTTTTAATATAAATGTGGTAAGTTTGGATAAATATGTAATGCAATAAATAAAATCAACATTGATTTTAGACAGGTTAACCAACATAATTCTATAACCAATAAGTAACTAAACTAGAGTTAGTTTTGAAGCTAAATTTATTATTTAATATGAGATTTAAATATCTTAAGTTTGAAAACATTAAATATAATAATATATTCTTTATTTTAAATTTTTAATTTAATATAAAATATTATTTTTGAGGGGAACCAGGTAAAACTGTTAAAAATAATCATTCAATTATTCAGTAATTTACTTAGCTATTTTTATTTTCATTGCTTTGTCATGGCAATACAAGTAATCAACTTCAATCAAGTATAATTCAAAATGGACGACAATATTGAATAAATTTACCGGTCGAAAGTGGTTTTAAATTTCTATTACATTATTAATATGAAGATAGAACTTAATTTTTAACTATTTGTTAATTGGTAATAAATAAAATGATAGCATATTATGAAAATGGTAGAGCACAAATAAAAGTAAAAACACAAACACATATTTACACAAACATCAATATTTCGATGCTATTAGAACATCTTCCTCAGGAAGTAGTAGTTATAATAGCATTGAAATATTGATGTGTGTGTAAATATGTGTTAGTGTTTTTACTTTTATTGTGCTCTACCATTTTCCTAATATTCTATCATTTTATTTAGTACCAATTGTTTTTGCTTCATGCACTTTATTTCATACATATAACAATTTGTTAAGTAACCGAATGATTTATAAGTGGAAATGCCAATATTATCTCAACTAAATAGCCTATGCTTATTATTGCAGTTTAAAAATTGATTATTAAGTACATAAATGAAAGCTCGAAAATGACGAGCCTACAAAACTTTCGATCTCGATCTCGAGCTTAAAGGACGAGCTCGGCTCGAAGCTTTATATCCGAGTACTCGCAGGGCCCTAATAAACAACATGAATATGACCTGCTTCAGTGGGTGAATGATCTGAGGCTTGCATGTCCAACTTTTCTGGGACTGAGGGTCGCAAATGTTCCTGGGGAATTGGCCGAAGGCCGTACATGAAATTTATAGAAACTTATTTTATAAATATTATGATAAAAATACAAATTAACAATACATGTATGCACACATACAGTATAATTACAATTTTGGAAACTTCATGGAAGTTAACATTAATGTCAGCTTCAAGAGCCTAATTTGTTTATTTCTGCAATTTGAGGTATTTTAATTTGAGCTAGGGGTCTGGAAGGAATAAACTCGGGAGCTGCAAGTGGCCCGTGGATTGAACCTGCCTGGTCTAGGGCATCACTCATGTTAGATTGGTCTGCTGATAACGGGGAGATCAGTGTTGGAATCCTGGTCGGGTCTACTGAGAATAGTTTTTTTTCTAAATGGTTTCCCACTCTCCTTCCATCTGAATGTGAGTAGATTACCTTTAAAATACCCCCTTCTTCATTCCTACCTCATTAAACTAATTTCCCACCAAAATCCTTTTATTGATCTACTTGTAACACCTTTAACTCATCATCAACCGTTTCCAGCCTTAGGCTGGGTCAGTTTAATAAAATGCCTCCATCTTGCTCTATCCTTTCTCCTTTTTTTTGCTTTCATTTTTCTTATCTCAATTGAACACTTTGTTATATGCTCTTTCTACCTCTTTCTTGGCCTTGTTTGCAGTCTTTTCCCTAAATATTTTATCTCCACCATTCTCTTTGGCATCCTCTCCTTTCCCATCCTCATTACGTGACAATACCACAACATACCTCTACTTTAGCTAAAAAAAATAATTTAAAAAACAACAACAAACCTTGGCAAACTACTGCTGTCTACATTTTCGTAGTAGAATAACATTTCTAGGTTGGCAGAACCTTTATTATCAGGAGCACGTAGCCACATGGCAACACTGTGCCTTCTCCCGGGCGCTAGCTGCTCTGAGGGGAGGGGAATGCCAGTAATTTGCTGGGCACCTGGCCCCAACCCCTCTATGAAGAACAACTCCGGTGAGGTGCAGCCAATGTAGAGCCGTGTTAAGGGGGCACTGCCTATGTTGGTGAACTCCAAAGTTACACGCTGTAGCTCCCCACACAGCATCTCTGCAGGGAGGTTGTGGAATGTCACCTACACAACATAATATTTGGGGAAGCTCAGGTTAAACATTTTAGGATATAAAATCAATCTAAAAATATGTACCTTTTTACAAAAACATGTTTTCGGTGATCCATTTCAAATGGGTAACAAGAAACAATGTTTGCTAGTCTGGATGTGTTTGCCAACATTTCCGGCAATAAGCAACATGGGCCAATCTAACTCTGCTGTTCAAATTAAGTACATCAGTTCCTGATATTTCCACTTGTTATGTCGTGGACAGACAAAAAACTTTGGAACTGATTGAGATCTTTAATATGAATATACTGTTGTGGGATGTGACATCTGAGGACTATAAAAATCTCATCAATACACAGATTGTTTTGGGTTAAATAAATGAAAAGTTCTAAATGTAGGGAACAAAATTTAAAGGCTATTAGTAAGCCATTTTGTAGAGAGCATAATAATTATTTAAAATCTTTAGCAGATATCTTGCACTCAACTGAACTCTGGATGGGAAAAAAGTTTCCTCATTGAAGTCTGGACATGAAACAACATTTCTTTAATATTTGCCAACAACCACCATTTCGTCCAAAATGCCTTAGCTCATGTGGAAATTGAAGTGTGTATCATTTTTCTATAATTTTATCACATTTCTTTAACACATGTCATGATCATTAAAACACACCTAGCACAGAGCACTAGAACCAATACAATGAGCCTCCCCTCACCTGTAAACACGGAGCATGAGGCACGATGTTCAGTTCAAGCCTCCTGTCTAACACATCTTGAGGTGTTTTATCCTTGGGCTGTTTGACTTGCAGTGACTTGACAGCAAATACCTGCTTGCCAGGGACGACTAACAGGTTACCAGAGGCAGGAGCTTGGTTCCCATCTGATGGTGGAGGGGGTATGGGGTTGGCAATGCTGTACGCGATACCGGTAATGTTGAGTCCACCAACAGCATGCGGAGTAAGGCAAAGAATCACCTTGAAAAGAGTAACAAATAAATTAGGTTTACTGATGCAATGTGTTTAAGGTGGGGATGTAGGGGACACAAGAAAAGATCAGTGGTTTTGTGGTTTATATATTCAAATATTTTGGTTCGTCCCATGGAAAACACAGAAAGTGGACTGTATGCAAAATTATGTTGCGAGATAAACTTACCTTTTCCCATTAGTACTTTGTTGTTGATGATGATGAGGCATACCTTTCAAGGCGTTGGTTGAAATGGGAATGAAAGGTAAAAAAAAAGTTATTTTGACGGCATTTTCTTAAATTAGCACTAAATGGCATATAGCATCCAATCCACAAGAATAAAAGTACCCAGAGTGACCATTTTGGCCTACACTCACAACCCAAACTTGACACTACAACAATTGAGTATATACTGGTCTAAAAACAAAGACCTTCTTTTCCTTTCTAGCTCCCAAAACAGGAAAACTCTCAAAAAACGGTGGGAAATGACACATAGTGAGTCTCGAATATGCCATCGAGGCAGGTGTAAAAACACTAAACATTTGGCATAATTGGAGCTAACTTCTGGTTAAGTCGCCATTTTCACTGTTTTCTACTAAATGCTTTACTTATTATTAAAACAAATATGTCAGTGTGCTTCAGAAAATCACATTAATTGTAGATTACACTAATGCTTTACACTGGTTTATGCTCTTATACTTAATAGTTAAAAAAATATCGCTAAATTATCTTAAAATTCCAATGGATTTTTTAAAATTTACTTTTCTCAACTGATTCCCTGACCTTTCCAAGTCTGTATCAACCCTGCTAGAGCATTCATTTACCATTTTAGCTGGATGAGGATTTATATATGAAAAAAATCAGTAGGAGAAGAATACCAATTTAACCTCTCAAGTGGGACTTTTTATCAGTTAGTGAAACCATTCTTTAGGGTGACTTAATTTCTGTAGTGCAATAGTTCAACCCTGTAAATGCATTACAAATTACCAATGACTGACAACATCTAATACGTTGCAGCACACTTCACAAGTGGACAACTTAAAATGTGTTAAATGCTAGAGAGGTTAATAATGTTAAAATCCTAGACCTTCTGTGTTTTCTAAGATTGGGATCTAAAGATAAAATTAAAAAATATAATGGATTTGACTCGTGTTCGGAACTTAGCTTGAAAGAATGTAGACTTTTAAAGAGATAAACATAGAAAATAAATATATGGATTTTATCCCCATAAATATTATATTCCAAATAATTAGCAAAGTTAAGTACCGGCAATGCTAGTGTTTGGCTCTGGCCTCGAAGGCCACAAGAGATAACCATCAATAATGTTTCCCTTTATTATGTTGTTTACCACTCTCTTTCCAGGCAAACACTGGTACATTTCTTTGTAATATACCCTTCTAATACAATGACCTTAAAGCTCACATCAATATGAACTCACAGGCACTTTACTGTGATTATAAAAATATGATTAAAAACAGTTTTATGTAACAGAAATGAACAATTAATGTAATTTATGTGTTAACTTTTTTGTACTTTTTAGCACTGTCTTTCTATTTGTTCAGGTTATACACCACATATTTACTAATTACACTATTGAATTAGGGATGAGGGGGTTTAATTTAGAGGAAGTGTACTCACATTTGTGTGAAGAGAAAGTGGAAAACCATTTAGGAAAAACCACTCTCAGTACACCCAACCAGAATTCAAACCTCGATCTCCCTGTCATTAACAGTCAAGTCTATTGCGAGAGCAATGTCTTGGAGCATGCTGACACTGAAGCAGTTTCTTAATTTAAAATATATGTGTACATGATCAATGAGCTTACCTAAAATTTTCCTCATTCTAACAAGACATTTACAGATGCTATGATCACAGCTTGTTGATAAAATAATATAACCATGTGAGGTTACGTCGTAAAGCAAATTTTTCAAACCTTACTGAGCGAAAGTCCTGCACAATTTAAACTTAGAGCAGTAATGTATAGGAACTGCAAAATAATATCAAAGAATCCAAAACTTACTTCCTCTGTGCAGTTTGGTCTGAGCACAACCGATTCCAAACATTGTGTTGTTACAAGCGTATCTGTAGCATTTGTTCTTGTCTCGTTACTGATCGAAGCATCATCTGGGTGTTTGAAATTCCATAACAACCGCACATCACGGAGAGAGATAGAGATATGGAAAGGATTTTGTAGCCGTACACATACATTCACTGGTTCTGTAAGGTAAAAAAAAGTGTTTTAAAGGTAAATAAGGAGAGACACTTGTATAATTCATACATTAAAAGAGTGAAATGTGTTTGATGACATTATCAAAAACTATAGAGTGTTCAATTACTATACATAGGTGTGTGCAGAGTCCACTTTTTAAATTAGAATCAAAGATGAATCGAGTTATGTGAAATATTTCCAAATTCTGATTTAACTTTGAGTATTAGAAAAAAAATAAAAAAGTTGGAAGTTTTTTATGGTGTTTGACTATATGAATTTCAACTATTAAATCAAAATTACAAAATGTTATATTGCAAACATGGTTAACAAATTTTGTTTTAGGCCGTTAGTCAAGTTATCACTGTATGTAATTTAATGATTTTATATTTTTGTCTTGTGAACAATAATTTGTGATGTATATTTGTAAAAACATGTCACGGGCAACGCTGTGCCGCCTTTAAGGTGCCTTCTGTCCACCTATGTTAAAAATTTCATATCTCTGCGTGCTGTAGATTTGCCTGGGCTTTACTTGTACATGTGTGTGCGTGCGTGTGAGCGCGCGCACACACACACACACACATATTTTCTTTTATTTCATCACATCGCCATTGCCCTAGTATGGTATTATCCTAGTCTATATCGATGGTCTATACACAATTTCGTTAAAATAAATAAAATATACCCTTTAATTGGACTACACTGTATAACCTTGGTTCTGTTATTGATTGCTATAGAAAAATAATCACTTATATTACTTGTAATATTAAAAGGGAAATAGACTAACTACTTCCAAAAATTAATTAGACAACTGCTTTGTATTCAAAATATAATAAGTTTTTTTAAAGTGAGTATTTGTAGTAAAACCCATATGTTTTTTTGGGGGGTTGGGTAAAATCAAAACAACCCTTGCTTTAATTATGCGTGACTGTAACAAAGACCTATTGCATACATATTATTTACATTTTTATCTTTATTGCTGATTAAAATGGTTGAAGCGACTTGATCTAAAATTTATTTAATTTTATTATAAAACTACTTTTTAAATTACACTTTTACATACCATTGTTTGATAAATGTAAACAATAGGAAACCCTCAAAACCACATTACTCAATCATTCAAGGAGATCATAAAGTTATAGATTTCATTTTAACATTAGTCACTTTAAAAAGATTTTTGGTTATTAATAAATAAAGAAGTGTTTAGTTTGTATTGTTTATATTGTAAAATGTTACTTAATGTAATTTATATTTTTTGTCATTAGGTTGAATATATTCTAATTTTGATCGTAAAAAAGAGTAATTAATGACAGTCACAAACGTTATTAAAACTACATTGATTTATTCATAATTCAAGTAATGTGATTTACATCTTTAACTTTCAATAGATATTATAAATAGGCCTACCTTTAAAATCATATTTAAGTAAAATGTCATCAACGTTGACCACAATTTTTTTTTATTTATTTATTTGTATTTTCTAAACATGTTCTTCCTACAAGAATTAAAGCATACTTGGCCAAACCGAGTGGGGGCTGATTTTCCACATTATAATTTTCACATTCAACCTCACCAGAAGAATGTTGGTGCAATTATTATAAAACAATGCTTCACTATTTTAAATTATTATAAGTAAAATCTTTTAATATAATATTACTGTAAAAATAAATTGTTTTTATCCAAAATAGCTTTAATTTGGTCTATTATGAATTATTATTATTATTATTATTAACACCGCTTCTTACTACCCATTTGGGTTATACGCACTTACGCTAATGTGTAATGGTAGGGTGACTGTGAGATGAAATGAAGGACCTACAGTTTAACGTGGAATCCGAACAGAAGGAAGGGTTTGGTAATCAGATAAATCTATGCCGGGATCGAGGATTGAACCCCGGCCGCCAGCACAGAAGTCTGACACCTTACCTCTAGACCGCCAGGTCACCTAATTATTATTAAAACAATTTACCTGCATTTTAATTTATTATACTTTTTTTTAACAATTTTCTATTATTAACTTTCAATTATAATTAGTTATTGTATTAATTAATGCAGAATGTCAAGGTCTTAAGCCTAAATCTTAATTAGAGATACAAATCTAATATACAGTACTTTTATTGATGGGTAATAAATAATATACTATTATTATACAAGTGTACAAACTGAAAGAATGTTGAATGAGTACTACAACAAATATGTCTCATTTTGAAATGGAACCCTGGCCTTCCAAACATGAGCCGAGAAAAAAAGGATCAACCAGACCTCTCCTTTCTTTGTCTTGGTATTTTATTGTTTCCCTGCAAGTTGGGGAGTTGGGCGGTGTTAAGGGAATCTATTTTTGGAAAGAATGTATACCTGCCAGTCAGTCAACCCTACAGGTGATGAAATGTCTTGCTGTACACAAGTTGAATTATAATGAGGGGACATGGAATTGAAGTTCTCTACAAGCACGAATCTTTAGGTCCAAAGGCCCTTAGGTTATCTAGGTTTAAAACCCCCTAAATATTCTTTAGTAGAGATGGGTTGAATCCACTATTTCTCGAATCCGAATCCTACAAATTGTTATAAATTTTAATGATTTAAAACTAGACCTACATTACACAATATAGGCCTAAACTGTGAATTAAGATTTATTTCAATCATGCTTTCAACTTTAATGCACCCCAACCACCACTCGCAAAATACAGGTTAAAATTCAGCCAAATTAAACAATCTAGATTCATATTAATGTTTAAAAATCAAATCAATCAAAATTTGAATATCTTTTAGTTATTTTTGAAAGTGTTGTTAGAATGAGTTAAGTTTCTAAAAAACATGTGAAATAAACAAATTAAGCCTAGTTATCCTTGATCAACATTAATCATCATTAAAGGATATTTTATTGTATTAAGATAGCAAAAATAAAAATAAAACCGATATTTTTATTAAAGACTAAAACAGCATGCTTAACAATTAAACATACATTGGAAATAGTGAACTCAATAATGCCTAGGTATGATTTATTATTATTTTCTTATATATCCATTATCTATTTTTGTGTAGAAAACAAATATATTGGATTCTTGCGATATATCGATTTCTGAGACTACATTCTATTTAAAACACGTATATATTTTCAACTACAATATGTTCATTCCCATTTTATAAGGCAGGACTATGTTTGAATATTTCTACAATTACTTCAATAACATATTTAAAAAACTAATAAAAACTAGGTCAAAATCAATTTAAAAATAAATAATGGATTAGAAAGTCGTTATTTGATCCTTAAAACTAGAGTGTGCTTACTAAGTGATCAGATTCCCTGAATTGATTGTAAACAAACAATCGATATACGATATGTAGACCGGTAGGGATAAATAAACAATTTTATCGCTATCTGACTGTTGACAGTATTTATTTTTCACGAAACCCAACAAAATGTCTAACTTAAAGATTGTATGCAATAAATTGGGGTTCGTTGCATAGTTGTGGATAATTAAAACCAATTGGGTAGTAAGAATTAACAGTATCTTTATTTTAATCATCACTCGGGCAAGTAAACATAATATATGTCATGGCGGCTGACTTTATATAATGTGAAATGTGTTTTTATTTCTGTTGAAAAAAAATCCGTAGTTTGTTTTATTTATTTTGAGTTTAATTGTAATTCTAGTTTTGGTTTTCAGTTTTTGAAGAGTTTTAATGTGTTCATTAAAATATTTACAAGAATGTTCGTGAGGTGAAAGTTTTAGAAGTGAGCATGTGCCGAAACGGTCGAGTCAAAGTTTCCCATACAGTTGGGTGGGAAGGGTACTAGGCACGTAAATTTTCCACACCTAACAACTTTTATTTAATAAAAGAAGAGTTTATTCATGTTTATCTCTTTTGTCCGACAAAATAAATATTAAAGATTAAGTTGTGCTTTTCAAGTAGGCTTAATTAAGTAATTTTTGAATTCAAAATATTATGCTTTGTTTATGAGGTGAAAGATTTGATCATCGAATCCAGTAAAACACCGAAATCTCGAATACTTGTCAGGATTCAAAGATTCGAGTGGCCCATCTCTATTCTTTAGTTATGAAACCCCTTAAATGTTTTATATGTTTGAAACCCCTTGAATCTTCTCTCTGTTTAAAGTTCCTTTAATTTCCTCTAAAATTGACTCCCCTTAAAGGTTCTTTGTTTAAAAACCCTGTAATCTCTACTCTTTTGCTGGTGCTCATAAATAGTTAACCTTGGCAAGCTACTTCCTCTGCCCCCCTCCCCTCTCATTTTTATGCCCCAAAATATGGTAGAGTATAATATATTTATGTCTTACTCTACATTCTTCAAGCTCTCTCTCTCTTGCTGAACCTAACAACTGTTGATAGACAGAGCACATTGTCTCACCACAGGCAATAAAATGCCCCGCCCTTCCCTCTCCACCAAGTTTGTTACAGAACAAAGAAGATGACTGTCTCCAATAGAGATTAACTAGTAGGAGCTGCTGGACCGATAAGGGGCTTTATTTGCAACCCAAACCCTCACCAGGAAACTCAGGAATGGTGTGTTGTGGCCAGGTTACTCATTATCATTATCATTAACTGTTTCCAGTCTGTGAACAGGTACATTTTGTAAAATGCCTTCATATTCTTATTTCCTTCCATCCTTCTTCTTCCTTTAATACCTGCCATTCTTCTACTCTCACTTGCACACTTTCAGTTATCTGCTCTTGCCATCTCTTTCTTGATCCAGCTTGTGGTATTTTTCTTACATACTTTAATTCTGTCATTTTCTTTGGTATTCTCTCATTTTCCATCCTCATTACATGGACAAACCATCTCAGTAACTAAGCAACTAAATAAAAAAAAGGCCCTTTTCTAAACTATTTCTTACCATTAATGACCGCTAAAGGTTTTATAACATTGTTAGTGTGCTTGCTGAATAGCTGAATAGTTGGTTTGAAGATCATTGGCAGGGTTCCTTGAGCCTCGGCTATGAGTTGTTCCTCTAGCTTGAACCATCTGCAAAAAAAAAAAAATCTACTATTTCAAAATGTTATTGAATTACATTTTTTAACCCTGAAAGATTTCAGCCTTACATTTACAGATTAAAGTATAACTCTATCTTATAAGCTGCACAGTGCACTGAATGGTGTAGCTCATCAAAGTAGGCTTGCTATCTTTCAGGGTAGACAAGCTTTGACACAAATATCTGCTTCAATTTTGCTGTGAAAAAATTCTGACTTCAGCAAATACGAAGAAGCTTCATCAATAAAAATATTGACAGCTAAAAATACTCAATTCAAAGTAAAAAAAAAAAATGGCACCAAACGGTTGTATTAGATTAAAGAGTCTTTCAACCTTTATTTAAATTTATAGTCAATGACTGCCATTCTGAGCCGTTGTCTATGTTACAAATCAATGTTCATATGAAAGAAATCTGAAGTGAATGAATTGTAAGTTGTGATAGTAGCTCAATTTATCAGATTAAAAGGGAATATTACAAATAATTGTGCAATTAAACTTTTTCCAAGTGATTATAGTACAAAAAGTTATACAAATAATCACAATATAACATTTTTCAAGCATTGAACAGCAAACCAAAATTATTCATTCTAACTTCAATATGGCTTTGAGGATATTTCATATATTCGATTTGAGTTAGTTTCAAATTGAAAAAGTGGACTTCACCACCCTTTATTAGACAGTTAATTCCACGTTGTTCAAACATAGAAATAAAGTATTTAAAGAAAGTTGTAAAGTCCCTTCACCTAGTGTTGTCCGCTTGTGCGTCAGAGAACATCACACCAGTTGCAGGAACTGAGGAGGAAGATTGGTCTGTAGGAGGATGCGAAGAAAGTGCACCAATGAGAACAGATATATCATTGCTATCTATTAAAGGAAGTGGCAGGGTTGGTAAGGTGCCAGAATTAGAGTTGTCTTCTGTGATAAGTTGCTGGAACAAGTTACACAATAGTAAGCTGTTAGTTGATTGTGTCTAGAACATCGTAAAACCAAACATATATATATATTTTAATGTATGCAATGTGTTTTCCCTATTAGTTTAAATAACAAGTTTGAAACAAATATAAACATTAAACAATACTGAAGAAGTTTTAATCTTGAATAGCATTATAAATCTTATCACTATTAATAAGATATATTTGAAAACTAGAAATAGTGATGAGAAGATGTAAAGGTTCTCTTTGAGGCATGATATTTCAATGAACTTTACCAAATAAAAGGACAACATCAATATCCAGTTAATAAATTATTTTACCCCTTATTCCTGTACTTTTATTCCATACATAATTAAATAGATAGGATGGCTATATTTGAAAACATGTTGTTACATAAATACAATATGATTGTATAAAATAGGAGCATAAATAAAAATATAATACACTAACATGTATTTACAAACACTTCACTATTTCAATGCCATCTGGAGATAGCACACTGTGCAGAAAGATGGCTACAGTGATGCCAACTTGGGATAAGTGCACACAGGCAGCAAGGCAGGGTGGCACTTCTCTAGTATGCGAAATTGTGTCGTCAAAATTATCACGTAAGGTGTTTCTTAGTGAAAATGACTATTTATGTGGAAAATCTTGAAAGTGCTGGGAAAGAGCGAGTGGATACTTGGGACTATTTTGGGGAATATCACCATTTGTTTTCTGTACTAAGGAAACACTAGTCATGATTTGTCAAATATACAAGGATGTCAACTGCAATCTTTGATTATAGTTTCAGTCAAGCCCTGGATGTTTTGAAAAATCAAACCATAAACTGGAGGAAACCTGTAGGCTGGCAAATACTTCAGTAATCAGGAGATCAACGTCTATATTGGCATGTCAAATCACTGTTGAACACAAACTACTTTGTTATAAAGTGGATCACACCGGTTCGTCCTATTCAGCCTCTAGTTGCGGCCTTTTATGACTCATAAGCTATTTATGCTCTTACCCTCAGTTGTTGAAGGCTGAAAACTTCTCTTGTGTCATCAATGAAGCCAACCTCATGTTTAGTCTACTACCCTGTGAGGAAGATGCCATATGGCATTGAGACACTCAAGTGTTTGTAAATGTGTGTTTAGTGCTTTTTACTCTTATTTGTATTCCATTTTCTATAGCTCCCACATTTATTTACTTAATGAGAGGGGGGTCGATCTGAAAAGCTTTAACAATACCAATAACAGTTGCAAATCCCACAATGTGCCTAAAATATTTTAGTTTACTTTTAATAACAATTGTTGTGAGGTAAAGTAAATGCTTATCAGTTATTACCATCTTGATTAAAAAATAAGCAAAAGAGTTTCCCCAAAAACAACCTTTATAAAACCTCCATATAGCCTATATCTGCATCCTTGGATAATACAAAGTAAATGTTTTAACTTAGAGGAGTGAAGATAAAGGTATTGAAATAATTTATAATCGGTGACCTGGTAGTCTAGGGGTAAGGTGTCAGACTTTTGTGCTGGGGTCCGGCTTTCAATCCCCGGTGCCGGTACAGATTTATTTGATTACCAAACCCTTCCTTCCCCTTTGACAAAACGTGTATTAACCACAACTTATGAATGTGGGGAATGTCAAGCCTCCACCGTGGTTCGAATTTCACGTTAAACTGTATGTCCTTCATTTAATCTCACAATCACCCTACCATTATACATTAGCGTAAGTGCGTATAACCTGAGCAAGTAGTAAGACGCGGTGCTAATAAAAAAAAAATTATAATCACCACAAGAGATGGTGCTCTTTAACGCTTAGTTTTGACAAAGTTAACAATTGTTGCATAAACATATTGAAGAACTTACATTAATTTTTATGCATGATTATTTGTAGGGCTATGATTGAAAATTAATATAACTTTTTTTATAATGTTAGTTAAAATTAGGATGAATAGCTGGCATACTTACCTTTATGATACTGGAGGAAAAATTGCCAGTATCACTAAGGTTACAAGTGTGCTGAATATACCTCCTAATTTTAACCATGATTTAGTCTATTGAAAATAACCTTTTTTAAAATGTAAGTAAAGAAAAAATGGTGCATTTTTTTATAATTTGCAACTCTTTTTATATAACATAGTAAAATTAGCATACTCAACTAGGCTATGTTTTGATTTGAACACAAAAAACCATATGTTAAAATTAATAAAATATTATAACGTGCTTAAATAACTTTATTTTATCCATAAATGAAACTTCCTTACCATATGAGAAGTGAGGAACTCCCGAAGAAAGGCTGCTTGTTGCGGACCATTTTGAGAACTCGATGGGTTGAGCAGCTTGGAGAAGGACAGCGCTGCCTCAGACACCTGCTTCAGATTCATGGCAAGCCGACCAATGGTGAAGTGAATATGATCCTCTGCCAAGCCCCAGCTTTTATTTTCAAATACCTTGAAATAAAAATGTATACAGTTCATGCATTTCATTACATAACTGTTTATCTTAGACAGTGATGGTTGCATGAATACACAACCTTTCAATTGTGATCTAAGACGTCATCGTCGTCATCATTATCAACTCTTGGCCTTCCTTACAGTGTATATCCTACATACTTCATTTCCAACCTTTTCTTTAGTATCCTCTCTTTTTCCAACCTCATTAGATGCCCATGCCATTTTTTCTTGCTTCCTCAACTATCTCGTGTACTTGCTGTTCCCCCACCCTTTTCTGGATGACTTCATCCCTAATCTTGTTTCCCTTCGTGACAGCTAACATGCTCCTCACAAACTTCATTCCTATGTCCTCCATTTTCCTAGTCTTTCTTGCATTCAATGTCCATGTTTATGCTGCATACGTCACAATGGGTACAAAGTATGCCCTGTACAACACTTTGTTACACTTTAAGACCCTTTGCCCTGTCAAGTGCAAGTCTACAACCTATTTTGTGGGATGATGGGAAGAAGAGTGAAAGGCATGGTGTGGCTTCACAACTGACCAAAGTATCCTTCCAGGCCAACAAAAACAAATGGATCATGGAAACCGTATGTGGCGCTAGTTACAAGACAGGTCTTACAGAAAAATCATGTTTGGAAAATATCAGTTTTCTGGAAAACGAGTGAAATTTTTATGTTAATATGTTCAATGTTCAACACAGCTTTTAAGGTAATGTATCGATGTTTATTAATAGTTATATTTTATGTTATGAAGCCGGCAGTTTTCTATTGAAAAATGCGAATTTTATAGATATTTGATCACTGTTAAAATTATAGAGGAGGTGTGTATATAAAATGTGTTATAAATTAATCAACATGCTTTTATTCTTGAACAACCCGTTTCCAAAAAGAAAATTGAAAAATAATCCCATGGTTATGCATTTCCACACCAAATTAAAAGGGCCAATCACCATAAGGGCACTTTTCTTCTCCATAAAGACAGAAGAGTTTGGTTTATAAGGATAATGTAGATTAACATTCAATAACAGCATAATTAACAACAAAGATTTGAATACACTTATTTAAAAGATATATATGTCCCCGTGCATAAATTTAAGGCGACTTATAAAAACACTCTAAGCAAATCTTTCCTAAAATTTGATTTTCATATAATTACAACTGTACCATATAGATTTCACATTTCTTAGGTTTAATGTTTTTAATGTTGTGATGAAAAGAAAATAAAAAATTTTTGAAAATCAGATCTAAAAGAGTTTGATAATCATAGGGCCATTAAAATACATATAAACTCAGCCAAATAAAATATTTTAACTCAGAAATCACTCGCCTCGGTGGCGTAGTTGGCTAACGCGCTAGTCGTGTTGAGCTGCTCGACTGCTGAGGACGGGGAGATAGAGGTTCGAATCTCGGTCGGGTGAACTGGGGGTGGTTTTTCCTAAATGGGTTTCCACTTTCCCTCCACGCTAATGCGGGTTCACTTCCTCTAATTCAACCTTCCCAATTCCCAATCCATTAGCGTAATTAGTACATAAGCGTATAACCCAAACGGGTAGTAAGATGCGGTGCTAAATATAAAATAAACTCAGAAATCAGAACATAATGGTACATTTCAGTGTTTTTTTAGGATTGCGTCTTAGTACCCGTTTCAATTAAACACATGTTTTATAATTGAGTTTAAATATTATGGGAGCTAGTGAAAGTATCAGCCACTCAGAGCTATCAATACCCACTCATAACTGGTTGTTGTTATAAAATTATTATTTAATTCATGTGTATCACAGGATGGATGTGTGATTGTGAATAACTGTGAGTGACCAATACTTTCAACATTCAGCACAATTAGAATCAATAACCCAAAAACTAGTGAATAGCTATTGGGTAGTGTGATCTAAGTTAGATTTGAGTGAAATGATAT
The DNA here is from genome assembly GCA_901482245.1 of Timema douglasi. Lineage (NCBI taxonomy): Eukaryota > Metazoa > Arthropoda > Insecta > Phasmatodea > Timematidae > Timema > Timema douglasi. The sequence continues at coordinate 222,694 of CABEEJ010000628.1, forward strand.
TGCAACATTAAAAGATCGCCTGATATTAATACTCTCAACAGGGATAAATGTGTTAAAGAGATATGAGATGTGTAATTAACTGGAAGAAAAATGTTATTTTGACTATTTTAAATACAGGTTGCTTATTTTTTTTAAATGAATAGGTAAAAATTCCATCTCTAAGACTTCACAATGTTTTACAGATTTTTCAAGTCACTGGGCATTCTGCCAAATTTACAGTATATAATTTAATGAGAATTTTTTAATGTGGTTCTATCCAAATATTACTGAACAAATGACCAATCTAGTTATATTATTATTTAGATTATTTAAATTCACTTTCAAGATAATGACCTGCAGAGCTTGCCGATAGCAGCGAAGAGAATGTTTTCTTTGACCAGCCTTCGAGAAACGGTGGCCAGCTAGAACAATATGAAACGCGTACTTGCGAATCATGCGTGGTCTAGCCGATTTGAGAAAGCAGTATGACGCTTGCTCGAGCAAAAGGGCACTGCGAAGGTCCGAGTCTTCGCTTGTCATGCGAATAAACTGCTTAGCAGCCTCCCCGTACAAATTTCTGCCCTTCAAACATTCCGTACTCAACAACGTCGCTCTTGTAGCAAACTGTGGCATCCTAAGGACACACAAGATTTTAATAGGCGTTTTCATAAAATTTTACATGTACTTTTAATTTATTAACAAAAGAGATAATACTTTTTTTTAACGACTACCCTCCTACATGATCAGAAGGCATTAAATAAAATTTCAGCTGAAACCATATATGCCTACTTAACCCTAACTTAACTCATTTTAAAGACCCTTTAATAGGTGTGTGTGTGAAGGAGACTCAAATTAGATGAATTATTTCCAAAGTCAAATCAAAATTAGGATATTAAAAAAATACTTTGTGTTTTAAAAAAATATTATATTTGATATAATTATATAAATTTGGCACTAAATAACATTTGTTCATCCTAACCACCAACTGTTTAAAGCTTGTGGTTGGGTCGGTTTACTAAAATGCCTCCACCTTCCTCTTTTCTTCCACCACTCTTCCTACTTTAATCGCTTACATTCTTCTTCTTTCCCTTGTACACTTTCTGCTATCTGGTACTACCATCTCTTACTTGGTCTTGCTTGATAATAAGATCAATTATTTTCTAATGGCTCGGAAAGTGTAGAAACACTGTCCAATGTACAGTAATGTAAATTAAGTGGTATCCATTGAGGTATTTTTTCCATGCATGCACACACACACACACATGCGCATGCACACACATACATAACATATCTTCCAGCCACCTCTTTGCCATTCGTCCTGTTTCCACTCTTTTAACTTGGCCAAACCACTTTAAAGGCATTTAAAAAAAATATAACATAGCTTTCTTTATGTTTAATCTTGCTCTGATGTCTTCTTGCCAAATTCTGTCTCGTCTTGTTTTCTCGATCAATGATTGTAAAAACTTCATTTCCTCTGAACTTGACCTTTAGATCGCCTGCCACCAGGAACGAGTATGAACATATTTATTGGGAGTATTTATTTTTAAATTGTTGATACTTTTCACATTATTATTTAAATGACCAGTATTTTGAAAATAATATCACAATAATAACATATTTGTTGTTACAATGCAGATTAAATTAAGTATGGTGATGAAGTCCATCTAACAATTAAGTTGGCATGTAGTGATACAAAAATGTGTCTGAATATTACAAAACACAAATGAATTGCAAAATAGTTTCAAGGTCAACCTCAATGCACTTTGCAACTCTTGTGGTAATAATATGTGTTGTTCATCTAAGGTCATTTTGACGTTATTTTATCAGGGCAGTACTATCCATAATACAAGCGAGCAATTTGTCCCTTGTATTACCTTTTATTTCACTTTTAATCTATACACACAAATAATAATCTAAGAGAGTGAGCACCGTCGATGTTAATCTCAACAAGCAGGCTTCCTATTACAAAAACCGTAAGCAAACATCATATGCAAAGATGTGAGGCATTCTTAAACCACTTAGCACCATACGGTGTTAGGTTATAACTTATAACTGCTTCTTAGTCACAGCTGATTCAGAAAGATGTGCGCAAGTCATCAGATTAAAGAAGCTGCGTGTGCATCAGAATTGTAAATATTTGTTTCAAGCAGCTGTATCCCCAAAACCATTGAGAATTGAACACATGATTGTATTAACTTTTACTAAACAAAGTAATCGATAAAATGACCTTCTTCTAAATTGTTGAATCTCAAATATGACAATTTATTCTTATGAAACATATTTAAAAAATGTATTAAATAGGTTGGTTGAAATTTAAAAAACCCAACAGACATGACTATATTTAAACTCAATATGAAACTAAACTACTACACATCGTCACTAACTTGCATGAGGTGAGGTATGTGACAATACTCTCTTCCATATATTCCTGAGCTTTCCTCGTAACTTCGCCTTGCATAAACGCAGACAAGGCTGCCATCTCAAGAGCGCCAGCATAGTAGAGCCAAGCTTGATCCGCGTTGAAATCACGCTTAGCAGTGTGGTAGGCTTGGAAGGCTAAAGAGTAATGTCCAAACATGAAACAAAGGTCTCCTAGCCTTCGCAACTGAAGTTCAGGCGCATCATTGGAATAGCTGAAACAACAATTTTCAATCAGTAGGAATAAATATATATAAAAAATTAGTTTGTAAAGAACTGTCTTCAAAATAAACACAGAAATTATGAGGAGGTACAAAGAGGGCTAAGGCATCAAGTTTACCTGGCACTAATGACCCTATTGTGTCAATGTGCCGTAAAACTTAACCAATAATAGTAATCAAGCTTACAACTGCGAAACATCTACAAAAGCATTAACTATTTGTTTCTCAAACTCTCACCAATAGTGCAACCCTTTTGGACAATGGTTTAACCAAGGTACCCCTTCAAGCTCTTCATAAAAAAAATATTTGGAAGAAGGTATAGGAAAGGTGGATAGAAACATAAAAAAGGGGACGAACACAGTATGGCTTTTACAATGAAAATAAAAACACAGTCACACTTTACATTGCTGCTATTGGACAAAGAGGCAACCATTAACTCTTATAACTTCTTTCAAATATAATACAATTACCTCATAAAGCAAAAAGAGGTTATCCTTATACAGACATAAAAAAAGGAAATTAAAAATACCTTCCATCAAGTAAAGTATTTAAATGGTTGTTCTAAATTTTAACACATCTTTAGTAGTAAGATAAATAAAGGACTGAGAGAGGGAAAGAAAAACTTATAAAAGTACATGACAACATATAAAAATATACGTTAGATAATTTAATTATAAGACTTACAACTAGGAAAAAAAATGTAATTAGGAATATAATTCGATGGTATGTTGCAAGAGACCGCAAGAGAGACAAAGGAATAGATGGGAGGAACAGATAGCAACAAGTGTGCAAGAGGGAGGAGAGTGGAAGAGAGTGCAGGAGGAATAATGGTGAAAGGATAGAGGAAGATGGTGGCATCTTACTAAATAGACCTGGCCACAGGCTAGAAATAGTTCCACTAATATGAATTGTATTTATATCCATGTTAAAAATAGTCAGTGCCTTCACATTTAATGTTTGTTATTAATGATACATTTATCAAAAGTTACATGTTGAGCAGCAGAAAAATGAACTTGGAATGTAAGAGAAACGAGGATAGTGGAGGCCGTGGGAATTAAGTTTTTGAAGAGCATGTTAGATGTCACAAGGTCACTGAGAATTCGACACCTTAGCTTAGTCTGTCTACTGTCTGCCTAGTGAGTTAAGAATCACGGGTTCAATTCCCGGCATGTCCTAAAATATTATTATTGATGACGTATGGGTCTACCCTTTCACAACGATAAATTAACGGCTGTGGACTGGATGTTGTGCCTGTCCTAGTTTTAAGTTAGATCATAAGGCATATGAAGCTACGACAGGTCTAGCGAACTGGTAGTGGAAAATATATGACTTGAATAAAAAACTGACCCAGGCCACAGGTTGGAAACATTAACGGATTTAAAAATTTTAGCTGTCACAAGAATAAACAGATGAGGAATGAAGTTGAAGGACAAAAGTTGGGATACAACTAGTATATGAGATAGTAGAGAAAGCAAGGCTAAGATGGTATGGTTATGTCATGAGGATGCAAAAGAAAAGAGTCCCAGTGAGAATGATTGTAATGAAGTATGTAGAAAAAATAATGCAATGGACCAAGAAAAATATGGGAGAAGATAACAACAAGTTTGAGAGTGAGAGAAGAATGAAGTAAAAAAAGGAGGAAGAGTGATGGAAATAAAAAGATAGAGGAATTTTATTTATGTGACCCAGCTACATGCAGGTAACAGTTTATGAATATGATAAATGAAACATTTTTAAAGAACCTACTTGGATGTGAACTAATAGCTGCATACTTACATAACTGCATTTGTGGCGGTATTTGAACCAGGGAGTCCTGGTTTGTTGCTGCCAAACCATCGCTTTGTGGCACTGAACAGTGATCGGCTCACCCCCTTCTTGTTCGAAATCTATAAAATAAAGTGAGAGAATGAAAACCTTATTAGTTAAGATTTTTAATTCTCCTTACCCATCTGAGAACTAATACCATACACAATACATTTATAAGCTGGTTGGATGGTTTAGCATTGTAACAAATTTGAGTGGTGCTTTGTCAACTATAACAGGGTGTCCAACCAAAATATATTTGAAAATAAATTCCCTGACTTTTCCAGGCTTATTTCCAACTATTACAGTCACTAATATATAGGCCTATTACAAAGATTATTTTATTAAAATCACAAATTAATGTGCTAATATTTTTTAGAAACATGCACATTCTGAAATTGTGTCACTTTATGAAGGGGTTAAAGGATTTTAGCCTAAAGCAATGGGTTAATGGATAGTATGATCTAATTTAGACCTCAATGAGATTATATTGCGGCATTAAAAGATCGACTTACACCAGTACAGTTTAAAATTGTTGTGAGACACATTATTTTATGGTTTCTTTATCCTATAGTGTAATAACTGAATTCTCACATATGTGCAGAACCATAACTCAAATTTGACTAAAGACATCCAGTAGAGGGGTGAAAATATAACACAAGAAATCATGTGTCGAGTTTGAGAATTGAAATCAGTAAACTCAAATTGCGATAACTGTGCTAAAAGAGATTTGCGATGTTTATTAAAGGTAAGAAATTTTTTACTTTGGCTATTGTAAATGAAAGCTGCGTTATCTTTGAGCGATTCTGTGAAAATTCCAGAAATTTGATCAAATGTTAGGGGTATGCGAAGTTCATTTTTTCAATTCAAAGCAAACTCGAATCGAATATATGAAATATTCTCGAAGCCGAATCGAAGTTCAAATATTATCTTTTACTTTTATGCTTGAACGAATATTATATTGTGGTTATTTATATAACATAATGCACTATAAATACTTGGAAAATATTTTAATGCAATAATGATTTTAATATTCCACGCTACTCTGACAGATCAAGTTACTATCACAACTTACAATTAAATTACTTCAGTTTTTTTCAATATGAATATTAATTTGCAATGTATAAAACAACATAAATTGAGTATTCTAGCTGTCAATATTTTTACTGGTGAAGCTTTGAAGCTGAAATTTGTCTCAAAGCGAGGTCGAAGCTGATGTTTGTTTCAAAGCCAAGTCGAAGTTCCGAAGCTTCGCACATCCTTATCCAATTCCCTGACTTTTACCTGTTTTCCAGGTCACAGAACACCCTGTAAAGCATTTTTTTAATGACTAAGGTAAACAGTCAGCTGAACAGGTAGTAAGGCGCAGTGATAAATAAACATAATATAGGCACATACATTTTCAGAAAGAAACAGTTATCAACCTCAACTAACATAAAAGAAATAATTGTTTAGTGACTTTTAAATATATGAAAACTGTGGACACTGTATAATAATGTAATGTATGTAATTGGGAAGGAAGTCAACCTGAAAGGATATTTAGCCTAATTCTTGATAAAAAAAACTAATAAACTTCTTTTCATTTCTTAATACAGTACAGTCGGAAATCCGGACGTCAAAAATCCGGAGCGTCGCAAATCTGGATCGGTGGTGAGAGCAGGTAGGGGAGGTAGTGGAAGGTGCCCTTGAGAGTTCAACGACTTAGCCAGTCACCTCTCTTTGGTCACATGCTCGGCTCAATTCTGTGCTATCATTTACAAACTTCACAGCAGTGGTGAAACCTTCGTCGTATAGTTGCCTTGTGACGTTTTAGTGTGCAAGTTAAAACGGTATATATTTTTACTTTGTTAATCATGTCATCATTATCAAATAAAAAGAAACATACATTTTTATCTATAGGGGATAAGTTAGAAATTCTACAAAGACTCTCTAAAGGGGAAAGTGGTGCATCTCTCGCTAAAATATATGGTGTGCGAACTTCAACCATTAGTGACATTAAAGCAAAGAAATACAGTTTGCAACGTTTTGAATCAAAACAAGATTCTGAAGAAGGTTCACAGAAAAGAAAAGCAACACGTATATGTATGTATACAGTTATTGAAAGCACATTTGAAAATCCGGACAATTCAGTAATCCGGATGGGTCCCGGTCGATCCAGATTAACGATGCTCCACTGTAATCTATTCACACTTGTAGGCCTATGTAACAATATGTAACTTAACTGCATTTTTTTTCTGATTTTGTTTTTTGTCTTTCATAGTAATAAAAAGTAATAATTTCAAAATCTTGTGTATTGTGAATATGATCAGTAAATGAAAGTGTGGGTGAAAAAATGAAGAGTTAAGTTTGTTAATCTAACTATCTTTTCAGGTTTGCTTCCTTCCCTATTACTTAGATTACACTGTTTTCAGAGTTTTTTTAAACAAGTAAAGTACTCAATATTCTATTCTCCTTTGCATACAAAGGTGACTTGTGTGTCTGGAAATTATTTAATCATGTGATATGTTTATTTATCTCATTCTGTAAGAATGTAGTTTTTCTAGTACCAGGTCTCGTCATTGTCATTTTCTCATGCTATATAAAAATACTAATAGCAAAAAGAGAAGAACAATCTATATAAGTAGCAGAATAGAAAGACCGTTACAAAGGTTTTTCTTACACAGATAGAATGAAATGGTATTTTTACCACGGTACGGGAATGGGACAGTAAATAAGTCAACATATTGGGATCTGGAAATTACACAAATGAAACTTAAGTAATAATTTTAGAGTAAAAATATATATTGAAAATCATTCAGACATCTCTTTGCTCACTTTCACTTACCTTATAGTTGACCAGACTAACCCTCCCCCCCCCACACACTTTTCAATACTTTTCTCTCATACTCAAACAAGCTTTCTTACTAAATAACACCCCGCTAACCCCTACCCACCCAAAACCGTTTACTTAAGAGTGCAAGAAGAAGGCTGTCTACAAAAGAGAAAACAGTGATGACTGATTGGTCAGCAGTAGCTGCTGGAACACCAGGCACGCTTTATTTTCAGCCCTTAACTTTACAAGAAATAAGTAATCTCACCCGACTTATGGGATTAAATACATTCCTGACCTTTTTCGAGGCAGTCAAGATCCGGCCACCCCTATTTTCTTTTGTTTTTTTTCCATTAAAAAACTATTATTTCTAGTGTCATTTTAAGAATTCTTTAAAAAATGTTTAACTGCAGAATATCTTATTTTCATTATTTAAAACTCTAATAAATAATCTATTTTTTATTTAAATAGTTAAGCTTTGTAGCTACATATTTATTGAACTCAAGCTTGTTTTGATATTTAGGAGATTTCTGAAGCTCAATTTAAACTCGAGAGCTTTCTTGGAAGCTTGCTCAAGCTGACTCAAATGAGTAAACTTGAGTGCTCACACCTGTATAATCAATACTAATAATAAATAACACAATGTTATCCATGTGGGAATTAATCATTGTTAAATAACCTAGTTACTCAAATTTAAAATAAAGACGATGAATTGACCAAGTGAATAGCTGATACAGTTGCAACAATAAAACAATATATTAGACATTTACCAGATCGTTAAGTTGTTGAATCTGATTCTCGACATATGGTAGTAGAGCCTTGATGCAGAACTCCTGTACAAACGTCCGCAAGTGCTCAAGGTCACTAGAAGTTAGACAAGCCCCGTGTTGGAGGGATGATTGAGTATGGTTTAGCTGCGCCGATTGCCCAGCCCATACATTGAAGTTTACATGGTTTGGAGCAGAGTAGATGTCATTGGTTGTAGGACAGGCCTGGAATAACAAATAATGTACGTATCAAATATTTGGTCTGATAAAAGGAGGGCAGCAGAGAGTATTGTTCTATAGGTGTGTAAGAGATCTGCTATGGAAAAGAAAAACGCCCTTGAAATGTAAGGAAGTGTTGTTCAAAGCATACTTTGTAGCCATAGTCCCATATGCAGCAGAAACATGGGACATTGAATGTAAGAGACTAAGAAAGTGGAGGCCATGGGAATGAAGTTTGTAAGGAGCATGCTAGCTGTTATGAGGAGAAACAAGATTAAGAATGAAGTTATCAGGGGAAAAGTAGGGGTACAGGGAGTACACAAGATACTATAAGCAGCAATGCTGAGATGTTATGGGCATGTAATGAGGATGGAAAAGGAGAGCATACAAAGGAGAATGACGGAGATGAAGTATGTAGGGAAAATACTCCAAGGGAAACCAAAAGAGAGATGAGAAGAGCAGGTAACATAAAGTGTGCAAGTGAAAGGAGAAGAATGCAAGAAATTAAAGCAGGAAGAATGGCATTAGGATAGAGGAAGATGGAGGCATTTTACTAAACTAGCCCGGAAATAGACTGAACAGTTGATGATGATGATATCAAACATTTGATACCTTCTTAATAAATCCACATACTTCAAATTAAAAATATCAAAAATATGTGATAAAAGGGAACATGGCATAAGGTCTGTTTTTGCAGTTTTTTTATTAGTGTTTTATTTTTGGCAAAAATTATCCTAATAATTCTTCATTATATACATTAAACTCAATTTTTTTAAATACACAATTTCTTTATTTAAGGTATTTAACATCCTTAGCTCAGTAGACAGACATGGTGCCAATTGAGCTAAGGTGTCGGACCAACATAATATTACCGGGTGGAAACAAAGCGATCAGTGTAATCCAGGCTTTCCAAGACTAGTTGCCAAGAAAATTGTGGTGCAGGCTTAAAGTCGCATGAATGCCAAAGGTAGCAAAGAAGAAGGGGAGGCAGGGTACAGCACCGCACTGACAGTTGTGGATTGTGTGTTGACATACTTGGAGCAATAGGATTGACTCTTTACAAGCACATAAACTGATGTTATGGCAACAAGGAAAAAAAAAATCAAGCAGGAAAAAAATAACATAGGAAAGATGACCGACATTTTTCAGTAATTCATTAAGTAAATATAACCGCCTCTGTGGCTACGTGATATAAGGCATCACTCCCACAATAGACTAGACTCTCGATGACAGGGAGATCAGGGTTCAAATCCTGGTCAGGTGTACTGAGGGTGGTTTTTCCTAAATGGTTTTCAACTCAACAGGCAAATGCAGGTATCCTACCTCTAATATTTGACCTTCCTAATCCTTAACTCATTTGCTTAATTACAAAATAAGCATATTACTAGAGCAGGTAGTAAGACCCAGTGTTAAAGAAAGAAGTAAATATGGGCTCTTTTATCATTTCTGCGACCTTAATTAATTATATTTGGCTCATCTTCCCTCCACAACCCTTGAAAATAAAGTCTACTGTAAATATATCTAATGGACTAATATTTTATATATTTTGACTAAAAGGTGTTTTTTGCCATAAAAACCAAAAATATCAACTTTAACTTGCATTCCCTTTCAACCCATCTAGTCTTTTTTTGGAAACTATGAGCAGGCCATATTTATTTTTTACTATTATTAAATATAGAGTTTGCAAGAGCCCCCAGATACCTATAAGTCCCATACCTTATCCAAAAGCACATTGTTAGGGCCAGCGTCAGGACTGAGTGGATGGTGAGTTACAGGGACAGGAGAATTCTCCCCAGCCTCTTGTGCCAGCTCAAGCGACGACATCATCACGGCACTTGACCGCACTGTCACGCCACCATCCATCACCGTCTCCCCGTCACTGTGCCCCTCTGTGATCAAACGACTCGGCATAACAGTGATACCCCCCATTTCTGCTGGGGTGCGTGGGCTGCTGTCATGATCACTGGAATCCTATAACCAAACGTTTTATCTATGAAAAATATTAAAATACACAGCTTTTAAATAGCATACAACAACTTAGCTCAGTCGGTAGAGCGTCTGTGTATTGAGCTATGGGTCCCAGGTTCGATTACCAGCATGGCTGAAAAATTTATCATTGGTGAAATATGGGTTTACCCTTTCACAGTGATGAAACAACGTCCAGGGAGTGGATGCTGGGTCTGTCCTAATATTAAGTTAGATATAATAAGTGTGAGGCTACGACAGGCCTAGCAAGCTGGTAGTGGAAAATGTATGGTTTGAATAAAAAATTAATTGACCAAGGGCAATGGCTAGAAACAGTAATGGATGTATGAAAAGTTTTAAATAAGCATTTGAGACTACTGAACATAATATTTGTATGGGTACAAGGGATTTCAACCCAGCCACAGATTGGAAATGATGATGATGACTAAGGTTAGGACCCTAAAATGCTTTAGTCTATTTGAGGATTTAATAAAATATCCTTCAGTGTTCTCCTGAGGACCTATCAAATGGGCACGCCGCGCGGGTAATTTTAGTGGCTAACCAATTCAAGCTTTGTAATATTGCCAAGTTTTATAATGTCTGAGCTGGCTATGTCATAATGCCATCCAGATGGCCACATTTTCTGGGGATAGCGTTGTCTTTAAAAATTAAAGAATTGACTTTCTTATTTTTAATTGTTCTAGAACTCTAATATTCCTTATTGGTGGTTCATACCTAACCTAATTATGAGCCAAGCTTAATAACCAGACAACATAATACCTAAATAAATATATTAGTGTTATGATGAACGGATTATAGTAAAAAATGTTAGTATTAGTTAATTTTTTCCATCCGAGTAAACGGAATATTTTTAAACTTACAGTTTTTTTTCCTTTTTCATTAAAACCTTGGCCAATGATGTTTATAAACTTAATTTAAGTGGGATTTTTTGAATCTTTCAAGCACTTAAAGCCAATGTAACCCTAGTAACTATTACCTAATTATACTAACAGTAAACTATTTTCATTAGTTCAATTCTATAACATCACATGAGGAAGGTGAATTTTAAAGAAATATCTGTGCAGTCATATCAAGAGAGGATGAGAATATTACAAAATATAGCTAAATTTAAATCATACCTCCTGAGTCTGAGTAAGCCTATCAAATATACTGTTGATGAGCCAACGCTTTAAAATTTTCTTGAAATGCTTTAGTGGAATTTTAACATGAAACCTAGTGGACATAACTAAGAGGGAGAGTTAAGCCCTTACATTCTTGGTAATAGCCCATCCATCAAAGGTGTTGGATAGCAAAATTGCAATTTGAGTTGATGCTAATATAAACCCTAATTGAAGGTTAAAAAACCCACTCATTAAAACTATCATCCTCACCTGATTGTCTATGTGCCGCAGCAAGAATTGACTCCAAGGATCCGGAAGGTGACTGTGGTCATCCCCATAGCCTGCCACTCGCGAGTTGATCTGCAGGAAATGGCAGGCGATCTCTCCATACATGGTTTTGATGGCACTAAAAGCTGCTTCTGCTTTGGCACTATCGCCGTCTGTTATGTCGTGAACAAGAACGTAATAGCGCATCACACCAGGCGAGAACCACTTGGGTAATTTAGCTGGGGTTAAATTCTGTAACTGTTGTAATTGTTGGCTCATATGCTGGAGTAATTCTGCGGGGTTTCCCTCTGTAGATGCGGCCACCAGAACACCTGACCCCTTAGTTAAGAATTTTTATACATACTTAGATATGTAAGAAAAAGTACTCATACATTTTTGTTTCAAATGAACTATTATTATTATTATTATTAGCACCGCGTCTTACTACCCGTTCGGGTTATACGCACTTACGCTAATGTGTAATGGTAGGGTGATTGTGAGATGAAATGAAGGACCTACAGTTTAACGTGGAATCCGAACCACGGCGGAGACCTGGCATTCCTCACATTAACAAGATGTCTTGTCAGAGGTGAAGGAAGGGTTTGGTAATCAGATAAATCTTTGCCGGGACCGAGGATCGAACCCCGGCCGCCAGCATAGAAGTCCGACACCTTACCCCTAGACCACCAGGTCACCATCAAATGAACTAGGTACTTNAGATAAATCTTTGCCGGGACCGAGGATCGAACCCCGGCCGCCAGCATAGAAGTCCGACACCTTACCCCTAGACCACCAGGTCACCATCAAATGAACTAGGTACTTTCTTTTCAGCCCCGAGTCTTACAGCCCATATGGGTTGTACACTTATGCACTAACTAAGCTAATGGGTCAAAAATGGGGACTCGCTATTGCACAGAGAGAAAGTGGGAAACCATTTAGGAAAATCACCCTCAGTTCAACCAACCAGGATCAAACCACAATATCTCCCAGTCATCGGCGATCTAATCTATTGCAAGAGTAGCACCTTGGAAGCAGGAAACTAATTACTATATTATTTTTAGAATAGACAATAATCCAAATGGTTGGATTAAAACCATTTATTATAGTTTGGCAAATGCCTAAAATGTCTTTACTAACTCTAAGTGTATGAATAAATGGTAATAAGTGCGTGTTTTAAGGAAGAGAATCATCAAGTATTGGATTGAAGCAAATGAAAAGCCTATGAGGATCAGTTCCGATATGGTGTACAATCAAAAGTGCAGCTAAGATGTTAGGTATTTTGCCACCAACTTCTATGATCAATGGTATGTTTAATTAAAGTAGGATTTTGGTAGGTACATGACAAAAATAAGTTGAAGGTCTTGGGGGGGGAGTAGACACTGTTGAGTGGAGGAGTTTACATAATGATGTGTTACATACCTTGTACATATCACAAGGCATTTTTAGGATAATTAAGTTTAGTAGATTACAGTAGGCAGGACATGGAGCACAAATGGGAGAATCTAGAATCATGTTAATGGTATTTACTGGTAAGCCCAATGGGAAGAGATAATTGGAAAGACCTAGATGCAGTTGTGAGGATATAATTAGAATGGACTTGAAAGAGAGAGGGTCTAATGAAGTGGATTGGATAGAACTAGCTCTAGACATGGACAGGTTGCATACTTTTGTTAGTGTGGCAATGAACTTTTGAATTCTTGATGCCATAGATTAAGTAAAGTTAGGACCCTTTATAGGAAGGAACTTTTGTAAGACATGAACATATTTTTTTGTGGCCAACAAACAGTGATAGTATTTTACTTTATAATATGTATGATTTCATAGGTGTTGATATTATCCATAAAAAGTGATAGTTGCAGATAACATTAATTGAAGTATAGATATAGGAAAATGGTTTTAATAGCTTTTATAACAGTAAAAACTATCTTCTTCCTATCTGAATCAAATTGAATATATTTATATGTATGGAATTACAAGTTGTAACACTTTTAAAGCTATACTCATTATTTTACAAAACAGTGAAAACACAATCAAGAGGTCAAAAGGCAACTTTTATGATGATCCAATTGGTTTCACTCTAAGGATACAAGCAATGTAATGTTTGGTGAACTCGTGATCTGATGGAAATTGGACTTGAAGAAATGTTTCTCTCCATGCTTCAAACCATGGGATTGATATCGGAATGTCAATCGATTGGTTCCCTAAAATAAAAATGAAGACAATATAAATACTTGTCATTGCTTCCAAAACCAAAGTTCATAAGTTTGTAGTTCAGAGCAGTATTTATTCACTGTCTCACTTTTGCAACAGAGAAAGTGTTTATGATATATCAACAAAAATACATTCAAATTTGCATAGGAAGGGAATTTAAAGAATTAATATTTTTGTGTGTGGTCAACCTTTTGGTATATTATTAGGGTTATTTTGTAGGTATCAATATACATTTATTAAAAGTGACAGGTGCCGATCCCATTATCTGACCTATTAATAATATGTAAAGGTAAATCTAATAACTTTTCTATTCTCCCATAACGTCCTTCCTATGAAAATTGGAAAGTAGCTAAACATTAGAAAGAGCAATGGTCATGTGTATATTAGAATTCATATTCTAAAAATCCTAATAAAAAATATACAATTCCAATGCATCAGCCTGCAATCGAGCCATATGGACTGAGTGGCTACCATCTGTTGGCTAAACTGTGCAAACTTCTGCGGGTAGAGGGTGTCATGGGGTCAGCACAATGAACCCTCTGACTCTTGATCTTAATTTTCTAGCCTTATTTTTTTTCATTCACGTAGCACCTCATTTTTCGTACCCCCCGTGAGGCAGAGTTGACCCTGTTCCAGACCCACTGCTTCACAGAAAATTTGGAAGTGCCAAGGATTGAACTCAGGACCTCTAGATCTGTAGCCAAGAATGGTGACCACTAAACCAAAAGGTGGTATAAAGCAACTATATAAATAAATAGCTCCTTGTTTTAATTTTCAATTATAGTGGTCATACACAAATTGGACCACTAAGAACTTTTAATATGTTTCAAGTAGCACCAATAGGCTACCTAGAGATATGTGCAGTTTAAATTTTAGTGAATTATTTCATGAGAATTTTTTTTTCAGCACCGGGTCTTACTACCCGTTTGGGTTATACACTTATGTAGGCCAACTAATTATGCTAATGGTCTTAGGGACTAGAAAGGTTTTAATTTAGAGGAAGTACACCTGCATTTGCATGGCGGTATAGTGGAAAATCATATAGGGGAAAACGACCCTTGGTGCAATCAAATGAGATTAAACCCCGATCTTTAGAAGTCTAGTCTTACATTAGAGTAGCACATTAGACCATGCAAAAATTATTGCATATTGAGATACATTTACAATGGATAACCTTGGCCTTTTGGATTAATCCCCCACCTTGATATCAACCATTATCAAAAGTGTGGGTTAAAAATGTTTACAATATGAGCAAGGCTGAGTATTATAGTGTATACGTTCAATATCATACTTTCACTAAAAATTTAATTGAGGTGAGATAATGTCAGGGAACTGTTCAACTGAACAAATATTGTTGAAAAAGTTAGCCTATATTAAATACAAATATGAAAATTTGGTCTTTGGTTTATTTGGGAAAAGCGAGGTCCTTTTTTTCAAAGTGTTTTTTATTGTCAACAGAAATATTGAGCATGGATATGATCCGAAGACTAAAAAATACCCTACTTAAATGACAAAAATCTAAACAATAATAAATACGAGTATCTGATGGAAATGAGGCATAGCATTTCATTACTATAGTAGGGCCCCACTCATATAGCGGGTTATGTACCAGAACCCCGCTATAAAGTGGAATAACATAGCCCTTTTTAAGTTTCAAATGTATATAAAATCCTAATAACACGTTTACACAATCATATATCATATGTTACACATGTAAACTTAGTTCATCATCACCATCACCATGATCATGTTTGTGTTCATGTATATGTTCTTTATAATTACATATGTTTAGTTTAATTTGAGTAATTAGAACCTGTAACCAAAGTGAAGTTAAAATCAATATATTACCTAGTTTTGCACCAAATGTAGATTAAATGTCTTCACCCAGAACTCCAAACACAAGCTTTAGAGAGGGAATTACCATGACAAAAGGCATAAAAACGTTGTTAAAAACAAAGTCATTCATAGAAACCAATGCTAATCAATCTTACCTATCTGTAAAGTAGTATTTCTCTCATTGCAGGATAAGCTCACAGATTCGTTAAGAAACTTCCTGGCAAGTGTGGGTTGTGGAGGTCGTGAGTTCACATCTTGCATTGTGATTCGGAGGTTCCTGACAGGAATTGAACAACCAGAAGGATCTCGGATGTGACCTGTGAACCGAGTTGGAGCTCATTAATCAGACCAGGAGGCCTCTTGGGTCAGAGTTAAGGATGCAACTAACAATCAGATATGTAAAACAGTTGAGTTCAGCATATAGAACAAAAATCCATTTTAGAATTCATGTAGATTACCAAACGATTCACAGTTTTAAAGCTCTGCATGGACTTGTATTAAAAAGTCTGCTCCAAAGGCGCTATCTGGTAAATCTTAGAAATACAGAATTTGAATCATTTATTAATATTATTATTAGCACTGCGTCTTACTACCCGTTCGGGTTATACGTACTTACGCTAATGTGTAATGGTAGGGTGATTGTGAGATGAAAATGGAGGACCTACAGTTTAATGTGGGATCTGAACCACGGTGGAGGCCTGGCATTCCACACATTCACAAGATGTCTTGTCAGAGGTGAAGGAAGGGTTTGGTAATTTGAATCATTTGATTGGTGTAACTTAACAAGTTGTTGTGGTTAGGTAATTAAATAACAGATATTCCTAGCGTAAGTGGTTTGGTTTCTGGTGGTATTGTAGCTTTGTGCATACTAAGTGTTCAGGTCCCTTTACAATATGCAACAACAGATGTTTTAAAACTTGTTGCATTTTAGTGTCCTTACAAAATTTGTTCTTCAACAATTGTTGTCATTAATTGAAAAGCGAAAATGGACACTAAAGAAGTCACAATTAGTTTGCATCATGGTGTCCGAGGACGTCCTACTTGTGGCTTGTATTGTGTTGTTTAGTCAAAATAATAGGCCTGGACGGTTTTGGGTTTGGCCATGTTTACTAGCTAGAGACAGATACTGCACACAAGCTTGATAAAACTCAACTGTAAGGTACTGCTAGTTGGAATGATTTGTGGAGAGGGAGGGGAAGCAATGTAGCCACGTGTTTGACAGTGTCGAAGGTCCTTTGTAAAAAATGTTTGAAAACAGAAAAGTTTCTTTGATCTTTATCCCCAACCCACGAGAAATATGCAACAGGTTGTAAAACACGAAATTTGTTTTAAAACCTCAATGATTTAAAACATTATTCCATTAATTTTACAACAAGTTGAAAAACATTGTTTCAAAACACAAAATTTTACAACTTGTTGCATAGTGTAAATGGCCCTTTATAAATAGCTAAAATCTAAATATCATATTCTTCAATTTGAAAAACGAGACCTGGACATGGGAATCGAACTCGGGACTTTTTGGCTTAGTACGCCAATGGCTTAACCACTGAGCTATCGAGGAACTGTCCCATGTCCAGGGTCATTCTTCACTCATATTTTATGGCACAGTCTGTAATAGACGTGCAGAAATCTTCAGCTACATGTATGTGATTAATTAAGATCACAAACTATCAGATAATGTAGCCAGCTTCGACTCGGTGAGGCCGTATGCTGCCAAATGTACAATGACTATTGTATGAATGTGCATTTCATGATGGATTAAATAGCAAAGCTAAATTATTTTGCTGGTTACTGCATCTAAATATCTTATTCTTTAGATTAAAAAATGATACTTGGACATAAAAATCGAGCCCAGGACCCTTGGCTTAGTACGCCAATGCTTTAACCATTGAACTTTTCAGGAATTGTGCCGTGCCCGGCGTAATTCATTCATATTTTAAGGCAGTCTGTAATGGATGTGTGGTCATTGTCTGCTACATGTGTGTGATCAATTAAGAATATTGATGCCAGATAACACAAGAGCCTTCAAATCAATAAGGCTTTATGCTGCCATATGTATGTAGCTTTGTTTCACACCCTGCACTTTTCAGATTAATGTTGGAGGATTTCCTTAAAATTCACCTCCTTGTTTGCATATTCCTATATAAAAATCTTTAGATCGCCCAAATTGGCAATATGTTATTCAGCATTAAATAAAAACATATTCCTTTAAGCCAATTATTAATAACCAAACATAGCATAAACTTAGGGAGTGGATGACTTAAGTCACCTATTTGTGCTATGGTTGCCACTTTTACATTTAAAGAAAATTGTACTGGTATAGGTCTACAGGCTTACTATACAAAATAATGTAGGTATAAGTATAGGCCTAGGATAACACGAATGATGTCTAGCTATCTTACCTTATATTATACTGAGCTTTACTTGAGATAGGAAACAATTAAACATTTAACACTATCATTATACTCACAATGAAATGGCAAATCGAACTATACTATATTTGTATCTATTTAAAATTATTTAATTTTTTTTAACAACATTTAGACAACTCGGCACAATCTCAGTCCAGATGTAAACATGACAGGCACATGGTGTGACCCATGAGCCCTCATGATGTCATGTCATTTAATAAAGTTATGAAAGTCAATTTATTTTGTGAATAGGCCAATATATTTTTTTCTTAGCCCCACATATTACGACCCGTTCAAATTATATATACCTATTCTAATTACTGAGTTAGGGATTAGCAAGATTGAATTTAGAGGAAGTGCACCCCCATATACATGTAGTGTGGAAAACCATCCTGAGTACACCCAACCAGGATCAGAGCCTGATCTATCTGCCATCAGCAGTCTAGTCTAGTGCGATAGTGGTGCCTTGGATCATGCTGCTACCAAAGCATGTTTGTAAATATTAATTGAGATTCTAATTTGCTAGCCAATGGAGTGGAAGAAAGGTTCGATCAAGTCAGCAGAGTAATTGCCACAATGAATGTTAGGTAGGCCTAAGTAGCTAATAATAGCTTATTAATTAAGTAATCTATACATTATATATGCCTTAAAATATATTTTAACTTGCTTATTTTAATATTTGACTTCAGGTGGATGTGTTTGTTCAGTATTTCCTAAGTTTTTTCCCTTTAGTTGGGTGTGCAAGAATGTTTTCGATTAGATAGAAAATGTCTAGTTAAACACAATAAATTTGTCTATTGTGAAAGGGAGCAAAGTAAGGTTGATGTAATGATTATTGAGATGATTTTAGAACACATAGGCAGATTTAGGTGGACGCAGTTCATTTATTTAAAAAAATAAATATAACCAAGCAGTAACCTGTCACTTTGGTGAGTTTAGTTTTGAATTGTTTGTTACTGTACAGATATAACAAAGTTTTTTTTTAATAATCTTGAGTTAAGTATCATTATATTCCCCACATTTTGGTGAAAGTAATGGTAGTAGCTATAGATATAGTGATTTTCCTGATTTAAAAAATATATGTTTATGGTTCATTCCCGAGATAACTATGTACTTTTCTATTTATACTTGCTTTCAGAAATATTCTGGAAATAAGTAAATTGAACATTTTTTTTAAAAGTAGGCAAACACAATTACTGTCCATAGGACTAGTTTACATGCAATTGGATAAATTATCATGTATTTTAAGTTATTTATGACAGTAAGCCTCTATACTTCCCAATATGTCATTAACTTACCTACTGATGAAAACTAAATTTACCTTGCTTTTCTGATGGCATACATGATTTGTCTTATTTATGATTTAGTTTATATAACTATTCTTTAGGTTAAGTTATAACTTCAAATACCTAGCTAATTTATGTCTAGTTACCAACCTTCTGAATTGAGCTTACAAAACGGTTGAACCATCTCTATAAATGTCAGGTTATTCTTTTGACATATTTGATCTACCAATGGACTACACATGATAGCAACCATAGGAGAAAATGAGTTTTGTATAAACTCGTGGGGTGTCAATTTGCACTGAGCCATGATTATCAATAACCACAGGATAAAAAATAGTTCTGAAAATGTCAATAACAGAAGGTGCTAGACATAGCTTGATTTACTATATATGAAAATTAACTCAAACCATTTTAATAGGCCAAGTAACACAATAAGAGACTTTAAATTCACATCGTTAGAATTATACAGTCAATATACTCCCCACACTTCAAACGCCATATTTACGCTACAGCTCAGCTGTTTTTACTAGTACCAATACTCCAAATTGACAGCTAGATAAATAGTTATTTAACTTTTATACTAAAGGGTAATTTTTTTTAGCGCTAGTGAAGAAACAGTTTCGCCAACTGTACGATCTGGATACTACTTTTGATATAATTTCACCACCTGTATGATCCAATTTTAGGATATTTTCTAAAAGTAATATCCTGTGACCCAGCTACAAAGTAAAAAAAAATTACATCAATTTTTATTTTATTATGAAAATTGATGGGCTTATCAATATAATGTCAGAAAGTAGTATCCTACTGGTAGAAATACAATCCATTTCAGATCGGTGGTCGGAGAAAAGCTAAACGTTAATAATTTTCCTTTCATCTCAGTTCAGCAAATATTAATAATTTATAAACCACCTAATTATAATACTCAATCGTTTTTAACCTTCTTTGAAAATAAAATTAATACATTAAAACAAAATAAAAAAAACCTCATCATTGGTGACATGAATATTAATGTTAAAGACTTAAATCAGACTTCTCAAGAATACCTAGACTTATTAGCAGCAAATGGATATAAATGTATTAACACTCACCATCCAACTAGAATAGGTAATACATATGAATCAATTATTGACCACTTTATAACAAACTCGATTAATAATACTTATAAAATCTATAGCATTGAGCATCATATATCTGATTACAAAATGTTTTTATTATTTTGTTCAACTCCCAATATTAGATACAATAACACACGATGTGACAATGGCAATATTAATAACCGAATTAAAACCAATTTTGATAAATATAAACAATATTTTGAACAGAATTTAACACTATTAGATACAAAAAGTACAGATATAAACTTGCTATTTAATCAATCAACGGAAACTTTTACTAGAGCATTAAATACTTCTACTGAACGAATTTTGGAAAATTCTCCTAGGACAAAAAAACTATCTACCCCTTGGTT